>JAVQKG010367247.1:0-11926 GCA_036025885.1 Hypseleotris bucephala | reverse complement strand
TTTCTTTTGTTTTGATTTTATAAACCCTATGCAATATGGTGCTTTGTTCACCAAATACCATAATTATAACCTGCTTTAGCTGTTGTTTTATGATAAAGGTCATTTCTATCAAACCCTAGGCTTTTATTTTGTAATTGTGTATTACAAAACTGATGAAAGCATTTCAATGCATTTAATATTTGGTATGGACTAAGTGAACACATATGTATGCACCAAACGTTTTGTCAGTTTAGTGAAGCATTATGTCTAGCTTTGAATGGGAATGCATTGTTATAATCTGAAATATATTTATGTCCCTGACTGAAATAGATACAGTACTTGCCCTACAGAAAGACCTCAGCACGAGGCAGTGAATTTCACACATTGCCCACGTACAAAAATGTGTCAATGCAACACCAGTGCAGCAAAGCTTTCTTGTGAAACGTTGTCCCACTTCTGTCATGTGCATTGTATTGAGGAGGATATGGAAGTGCATATCTTTGAACAGCTAATCACAGCCTGTAGCAGGTCTCGCCCTGGGACTGAGCCAGAGTAGACCCTAGTCCCCTGCATAATATCTGTCTACTATTAAAAAAATAAAAACAAGCCAACTTCAAAGAACAGTAGGCATGAGTTGTTTTTTATTAATAAAATAATTCCATAGGAAAGAGGCATTCACATTTCCTTGGTTTGCTAGCATCAAAGGCATAGTGAAGTTGAGAAAATTATGATAAAGGTCTTTTGTAACAGTTTGCCTTGCCATAGTACCTTACCCTTAAGGCAGACAATTATTTTTCTGCTGCATTTGTTGCAAATTATTGCATTGTCACAAATCTTTACAGTGTCAAGTAGAAAAGAGTGTTTTAAAGGTAGAAAATATATACAGGACACTAAAAAGAGTGAGTTTATGTTACGAAATGTAGGTATCGATTGAAAGGTTTTGTACATTACAAAGAAATCTACAACAGTCAGCCAAATGGGTACTGCGCTAACGATCTCAAGATATCTGCATATTATCTTAATGTAACAATTGCTTTGTCAGCTGTTTAAACCTTTGCCTACAAAATTACTAATGTACATAATTTGACCTATAAATAAATAAAAAATAACAAAACATTACAGCTGTACAGATACAAATAGTTCAGGTATATAGGCAAACAGTGTACTTTAGTGCACAATACAGCAAAAAGGCTTAGTTCTCACAGACCTCACCTCCCTCCTTTTTTAACTTGGCTACTCCCAGCTTGAGTCAGGAAGTCGGACTGCTTCCGCTCTAAGGGTGGTTCTATTTATTCTCTCATACATCATACAAGCCAATATTTTGTAGCTGACTGAAGTGCAGCAGTTTTAGATGATCAAATAAGAATAATTATTAAATCTGAGCTTATGATCTCTTGATAATTTTTTGTATTCAATTTGGCCCACCTGACAGTATAAAAGCTACTATTCTTGTTTTATAATCTAAACAATCAACCAGCACTCAGCAGACACATTGCAGTTACATTTCTTTCTTACTTTTTTATCAAGACATTACAATTCTCAGCCAGAGACCTTTTGGTCTGTCTTTCTACCAATAATTGGCTCAGATACAAGTGAATGTCTATGCTTCATTCTTCCTCTGCTCTTATGATGACATGACATTTCCACAGTCTGTAGCACAGTTCTCTGTCGGGTCGTAAAAACAGTCTTCATTGACCACTGAAGTTAAACTCTGAACACTAAACTCTCGTTCTAATAGTGTATTCAGGTCTGCTACAGTCGCTGTTGTGTCTGTCTGTAAGTCCAGTGACCTGCTGTGCTCTTTCATATGAACCAGTGCACCTCGGCTCCTCCTCTGACTGCTGGGTTTTCTCTTCAGTCCAATACAGTGTCCTTGAATGAGTTTTGGCTGGATCTCTGGGGTGTCTCCCACTCCCTCAGGTTGGACGCAGGGGGCCGGTGTGCATTTTAATATGGCGTCTTCAGAGAGTTTAAGATGGATGAACTGAGCTTCAATGGCACTTGTGGGCGAGCTGCTATCTCCACTGTCTCTCCTTGTCTCGCTGAAGCCATCATCATCTTCATCACTGAGAATATCAGACTCCTTCACTGAGGTGCAGCCCGACTGTTGATCTGTAGTATTAGGCCAATTCTGTTGAGACGGTAGATTATTTATGTCTGAAGGAGTGCAGAGTGGAGTGGCACTAGACAAACTGTAGGTCCCACTGCTCTGGCTGCCCTCGTCTGAGTCTGGAGCTGGTTTAGTGTTCCCGGTCTGGGTGGAGAAATCTCCCACTGGTTTCTTACACCGCCAGGAAGCCCTAGAGGAACCTGCCAAGAAGGGGTAGATAAAGGTTAGAAAGGCCACTCTTATCTCAGCAAAACACTGGCTGCTTATGCCCTTCAAGCATTTTATACACTGGAATCCAAGATCATACTTGGCATCACAACGCTGATTTTAAAAGATAACTTTACAGAATAACCTCTAACACAAATAACTCGTATAGCTGTGTTTTCTTAAGAAACATCTGCAACAGGCACAACCAGGCACATGCAACGGAAACGTCCTGTCTAAAAAAAAAAAAGTATTTAGCTGGGTTTACCAAGCCTGGCTGATGAGGGCAAGGTGTTGCGAAGAGGAGCCAAGCGCTCCTTACAGTTCCTCTCCAGCGTTCCTTCACTCCTCATGTTCCGCCGCACGTTCTCCCGAAGGATGGAGCGGATCACCTTGATGATGTTGACCTTGCTCTCTGGCAAACTGTGGAGAATGGCATGTTCAAACTCCATATATAGATTGTATAGTGTTTATCTCATTCAAAATACAATATTTACAACAGATTTAACAGTAAGACACTCGTAAATGTACACAAAAACACTATTATTTATGAATGCCATTTCTACTCTATAATTCTACATCCACCCAGAGTTTAATCTCTGACCTGCTGCACAGCTGGAAGACAGTCTCGGGCCTCCCCTCCACCTCAGACCTGCAGTGAATCAGCTCCCAGATGCAGCTGCTTTCTGTGCCTGTCCCTGCGAGAGCCCAGAAATAAAGAGAGGCTTTTAATCACTTGGCCCAAATATGGTTTATGGTTTCTGAAGGAGATGGCGAGGGAGCTGCACAAAATGACAATAGAGGTGTGGGTTTGGTGTGTGCAAGTGTGTGTGTGGGCAAAGTGAAGGGCTCGGGGCTGTGCTTGGGGACATGAAGAGAGTAAAGGAAAGATTTAGTGGATGTACTTTGTGAGTGATTTAATGGGGATAATGTGTCTGCCTCTCACCTGCAGTATTTCCTAGTCTAACCTGGAGCGCTGACAGCGGGATGAGCCAACGGAATTTAAACTGGTCCGAATCACCATGAGAAAGTGCTGAACGAGAGTTTGTCTATTCAACACACAGTGAGAAAAACAATGTAGTATTTCATATAGCAGCAATTGTGCACACACAATATACTGAATGACCAACAGCACTCACCATCTTCTTCTTCAGTTTGTTGCTCTCCCGGTAGACTAATATGACGGCTTTCTTGAATACTAGTGAGAAGAGAACACATTGCAGTTTTAGATTTGACTGAGTGCCTCTTGGGGGAAAGCTGAAGTAGTGCAACCCACAGAAGCATTTTGATATGCCAGCCTGAATCCTTAAACCATACATCAGTGCTACTGCTAGGATACAGCTAGGACTTAGAAATATGCTCAAGCAAAACTGTGTGACTGTGTAAAATCCTCACTATTAACAATTTAAAAAGACATGAATGTATGCTTGGAATTTCATTTGGCTATTTGTCCCATTAACGTGTTTTCAGGCCAAAGGCTTTTCGTGGCACCCAAAGCAAAAGCCCATAAAGTACCATGTGACTAGGGCTGCACAATTATCAAAAACATGCAATGTGAAAATGCTATGTTAAAGGCTATTGTGATAATCAAATGGCTGACAAAATGACAATGTTGAACAGTATCCACTCACCAAAAACTGTAATTTCAGGATCTTTTCTCATCCGACCTAGGGAAGGATGAGGGTTGAGCCAAACCGCAGAGGAGTGCATGAGAAATTCACTCATAGAAATCTCTGTGACCTGAGTGTGAAATGGCAAAGACAGAATAAGACTAGGCATTTTTAAAAAGCACAGGGCCAGCACAGAACAATAAACCAGACATTTTCAGTGGAGCATACAACTTTGTGAGATACATACTAAGTACTAAGAGTCTGTGCATTGATTCTTATTGAAGCAAAAACCTGCTTGTATGCTAGGTTTTGATTTTAATATCTGTAATATTGAAGGCACTGAAACTCAACATTACTTTAGACAACATTTTTAGCATTCAGTTTGAATATTCTGGAGCAGTATCCAATAAATATTTCATCAATTTGTAAATTAATGCAGTCCCAAGAGACAATGCAAAGACGAAAGCATAAACAGTTGCACGCTGATCAACGGGTAGTTATCTGGGACTGCAATTACTAGTATTTCTTTTTATTTTGATGTTAAAAGGCTCTTCAAACTTCACTTTTAAGAAGCAAAACAACACAACAGTGTTTAATGATCATGTTGATGTTTCTTCTTTTTACTACGAAATACCTTTAAATTGCTTTTAGTGCAAACTGTGTTCACAAGCAATGACTTCTGATCCATGCAGAAGATTGTTTTTATTTTTTCAAGAAATTGGAAAGAATATCAATTTCCCACCCAGCTTTAAACTGATTCCAAGAGGAAGCTCACCTCTTTTTCAAGTCCAGTCTGTTCAGCCACAAGTTGATCAAACACAGTACCGTAATCCTCATAAATCTTCTGCATCTCATTGATGTGACTGGCCACCTTCTCCATGGCTTTGAGAGCCTCTGCAGAGACAGCAGGGATACATGTTGACATGGATTCTTTTAGTTTATATTGGCTCAAATCATATGACGTATCCTCGGACCAGACAGTTCCCAAGCAGGATAAAGATAACTGACATGTGTGAATTTGGCCTATAGCATTTTTAGTCAGTCATGCTTTTCTATAAATGTATACAAACATAAGTTTCTGTACCAGAGAGATGATAATGCTCTTCGCTGTCAGCATCAGTGAGGGACACCAGCTCCCGGAGCAGCAGGGGGTACTTGAGCACCCTCTGTACGGGCTTAATCAGGTAGGACTCCAGGGTGGAGGAGTGCTGCTTGGTGGGGTTCCGAGCGTCTAAGAACTCTTTAAATGCCTGATCCGTCTTAGCTGTAAAACAGACAAATTCATGTGGATTAATAAAAGATGCTTAATATGTTTTGGTCCTGAGTAAGTGGGATGCATTTATAGAGTAATACAGGGAACATTTGTTGTTATTGCAAGATTAGCAATTAGTGTCACAATGATGTGCCCAGAAATTCACACAAAAACAATAGTCCAATACAATAGGAGTTTGTGCAGTTGCCAGTTAGAAAATATTAAGAAAGCATGTGATTTGGCCTTGATTGTTCAGTAGTCTATGTTTGGTCCTGACTTAGACATGGTTTAATTCAGATTTGGTCCTGGAAGGGTGTTGATTTAGTCTATTTCTGCTTTACTCAAAAACTATGGGCAATTACTGCAATCCCCAACTGGTTTTCTAATATTGCACAGCCATACCATGTACTTCTAAATGTACCGTATGTAAATAAGCCGGGATAGATAGTGTCTATAATGTGATACTAGAGGAAGCTTAAATCACCATTGCTATAATTAAACATTTGAACCCATTCGCTTTTTGTTGATTTGTTGTGGAGAGCGCTTGCTGACTCCTCAAAGGCTTTTTAATTAGTTTGAGCTGCTGCTGCTGCTGACTGAAGGCCACAGACTATGATTCACATAATTTTCACACTCATCAAGTCATTTAATAATCCATCAACAGCTGCAGGGCTACTGTCATGTCGAAGAGACCAAAGAGACCATAGCCATAAGGTACGCCATGATCTCAAATGCCACAGCAGGATTTCATGACAATCTTACTGCTACAATTATGATCCACTAATATGTCACCAGCAGGGGGTACTAGAGGATTCACTGCAACATAGCATGACTACTGCAGTATTTAAAGTAAACATTTCATCAAAGCATCTATTACACTGACAGGACAACCTTGGCAATTATTATTACTATTGGTAAGCGTCTGCTTATTTTGCAGTCTTGCTTTTTGTATATACTATGGATTTGTCCTTGTTTGTGATATATATGCAACAAATACCACAACAAATTCCTAACAATACCGTAAAATAAATGGCAATTATTTTGATTCTGATATGCGACAGTACATCTACATGGACATAACAATAGAGCTACTTCATTTGTAGTGTGAATTGGTTGAGACACTATATCGGTTTGTTTGATGGCCAATCGCCTGGTGTGAAATCACAGCTAAAACAGAGAATGAGTCTTCAATAAAGGTGATGACATTTTCCCTGAGCGGTGTGCTTCTACATTGTGTATGGTACCGAGGGGGGCTATTAAAGTATTAATTATAGCACTCCCAGCTACAGACAGGCAGCTGCATCGACACCTCCCACAGTAATTGGCAGGCAATTAACGAGTCAACAAATAAACAGTGAAACTAAGGCAACTCATAGCCCCTTGGCATGATGGGAAACAGGAGGAGGCGAGGAAGATGGTGAGATGGGCATATAATTACTTAAGGCTTTGACAATCGCCTACAGATTTATTTTACTATGTCCTTGGATGAGCTGGTCTTAAGGCAGCTGGCCTATCACTGTTTCATTTGTTAAATACGTTATGAGAATAGGAAGAAAACAAGCAGTCCTTGTGACTAACTGACCATTGTCCAGGGTGTACCCTGCCTAAGGCCTTTAGCTGCCAGGATATGCTTCTAGGACCCACAACCCCAGGAATAGGTGGGAAAAGGATAAAAACTATTTATTTATTTTCACAAAAAAGTTTCTAAAAATTGTCTTACAGAAATTTTGCAGTGTCATTTTGAAAAACATATTTACTGACTGTATTCTCCTCTAGGTCATGCTCATCCGCCAAAGACTTTTTACGTGTTTTCCTTCTTGTCTAATCCTATTAAACGTCCCATCCTTCTGCTTACTTCGAGGAATATCCTACGCAATTCTGTAATGGGCAGATTTAAGCAGTGCATTGGGGGCAATATCATCACACCCCTCCCTAATGTTGGCAAGAAGGCCTGTCTTTTAGAATTTCTCTCTCTCTTTCAACTGGGCAGCCTTCCAAATATGCCCAGAAAGGTTTGTGTCCAAGCAGGCATAAATCATATTTAAAATTTCTACTCTGTCACACACCGGGAAAAACACAAGGAATTATTGCGGCATCCAGGCGGCCATGGTCTAAAGTCTGTGGTGAGTGTACAAGGTTATGCTAAGGCCACGTGTTTATAAAGGAATTACCATAGATTAATGTGATGTGGTTGTCGAGCAGGTAATTTTTTTTGGCAGTAAAGTAAGTCTCTCCTCTTGCATTTTCATATTTTTTGGTTGTTGTAGCATTTGAGTCATCACTCAACTTTCATCATTTAGGACATCATTGATCGGTTTCCACAAACTTCAAACCTTAAACTCTTTCTGATGCAACATGGGTGCAAGTTGGTGACTCCAGAAGGGCACAAGACACGGTAGTATTCCTTTTCCAAGCCTATTTGTTTACTAGCTACAAAATGTTGGTGTCCTACTACCTCAAATGGAATATTTTATAACCATATTGACTTGGTGCATAACCAACCTCTCTCCAGGACCTTCTGAACCTTGATGTGATTGGCGCAGAAGCCGCTGTAGAGCTTGAAGTGGTCAGCGTAGTAGAGGAAGGAGCCTCCCAGGGAGAACAGCAGTTTCTGTAAATGGACCATAGTGCATATGAGAAAAACACAAAGAAAATGCACCCAAATGACAGTGATGGCGCACAAATCTAGTGGGAAATGAAAGAGTGTGAACAAGTCACAAACCAATGCACTCTAGCACCCTTCTCTTAGAACTCCCCCCTGACTTACCACTTTCTGACCTGGCCTCTAGAAGACATCAGCTTTCAGCACCTCACAATCCAACCAGTGAACCAAAGCCTCAATCGATAGACCTCACACCTTGTCATGTCAAGCCAATATACCAGCCTGTACCCGCCTGTCAGTATTATTTATAACTCAGCACCCCGAATAACATACTTTTTGTGGCACCAAATTTAAGAGTAATGTACTGACAGTAAATGAATTTGAACTGAATCCTTGGACATGAAATCAATACAGTGTTGCTACGACTCACCTTGAACTGCAAGGGGATCTCCAGGGTGTTGAAATCAGGTGAAGAGGCGATCTTCTCCTCCAATGTCTGCAGAAAGACCCTCTGGAAGTCCAGCATCTCAGGCAAGCTACCAAACAGGCTTTCCATCTGGGAATAAAGATAGTGTGTTAAAAAGTGTGATGAGTAAAAAGATAGAGTGAAGAAATATGCTGCCTAGAGGAAAGGGAACTCTGATGGCTTGTAATTCATAACAGTCAGTCAAACAGCCCCCCTAGAGTGTCATAAAACCTCAGCTCTGATGGCTTCATTCCCTGAATAGGGCACTTAGGGACAAAATATCACACCGGGACAGACACACAACAGCGCACACCTGCACATACACACAAGGTCCTTTTATTAAAAGCAGAACATGCCCTTGTCCATTTTGTGTCTGGACACGTCTCACTGTCCCATAATGGCCTTTTAATTTGCCCCAGTGCTCCATGGCCTATCGACTAGTGTGTGTGTGTGCCTTGGGAGTGGCGTCTAGTGTTTGAGGTCACAGCCAGCTCAGCTCTGTGGTGTACACGTGTGAAAACTAAAATGCTGTAAGCATTACACATGCAAAGGCTATACACTCATTGCGCCATTCCTACTTTATCAAGCACAAGTTTTGTTTGTTTGTAGAGCTAGATTGTAACGAGTGATTATTTTCACTATTGTTAAGTTTTTATCATCACAAACCTGTCTGGTCTGAGTATGGCCTTTTTGTCCAAACAACTAGCGCTAACTGAAAATATGGTCTTTTTTGGACCCTTGACTGTAAACCCTAGGAATAGTTTGTTTAAAGTCCTTGCTCAATGTCACCTTAATCTTCTTTCTTATTAATTCTGATTCTTGAATTCAACTAGCAGATCTGGTATCAACATGTCTCTAGACTAAATGCACTGAGTTACCTCTATGTAATTGGCTGCCATTCAGTTGAACAGATATACCTGAAATGGCCACTGAAAAAATGCCATAGCTCTTTGGAACAGTGCATTCAGTGACCTGGAACACAGTGCTGTGGGTCTACTCTTAAGCTAACCTTTATCTCCATGTCCCTGTGGTACACCCTAATATCATTGTAGAGGGAATGCTAATTTGTCCTCTGACTGGTAACAATGAGGCAGATAAGGCCTAGCAGAGTTCATCCACCCCACCCCCGAGTAATACTGTCTCCATGAATTTGACAGCTTGTATAGCCATTACTCACTGCAAATTCACACCAAAGCTTTAAAAACACATGGGTTTCTTACCTCATCCAGTGTCAAAAAGGTTTCTCTCTGCAGCGGCTTCAGGTAGATCTCAAACAGACAGCTTAGATCCTGCACACACAAATTCAAAAATGATCAAATTGCCATGTTTCTGTACTTTAAAATCTACTTACTCATAAGAAGTCATTCATTTCTCCTTTTGTAACCTCCAACTATCTCCATCCCATAGTCCCTCATCTCATTTCTACATCAGCTTCCCCTCTATCTCTCCCCCAGCTTTTTAATGTGGTTGTAGCCTGTCTCGGTATCAGTGGGGATATTCTCATTAGGTTGATTTATGAGGTTCCTGCACCTTCTCAGCCCCCTCCCATGGCTACCTCAGGGCTATAGCGCAGCCAATGGTGCACAGAACGGGGGCAGATCGGCCCATGTAAAAGGCGCAGTGGAAAGACAATCTCTTCTCTCAATTACAAATCAACAGTGAGGAAGAGGGCCGCTGTAATGAAAAATGAGTGCAGAACAAATCAGGGGAAGGCCAGCCGTGACAGTGTGACAGCCATGGAGAGATCAGGAATATGGCTTGGTGGCGGGTAGGAAAAGGTCATACTAGAAACCTTGAGAGCGGCAAATTGGTTGAAAGCAGATAAATAATGCAGGGAATAAAGCATAACATGAGACAGCAGCAGCTCTAGGTCATACAGTCATTGTTCTGAAATTCAATAAGCATTTAGCCTACACAATCGGGCTGCATTATGTATGATGGCAAATTATCCTCATGATAAAGTTTGTAAATACAAGAACTGTCTCACTACATTACAATAGTCTGAGTCTGAAGCCTTATATAAAATTAGATCCCAAAAAATAAGTTAAAGAAATCTGAATTATCACACACACATTGAGTCCTGGTTTAGATTTTGCTTAGTCTGAAATTCAGATCTGATTTAATGTTTACTAGTTTTTGTCTATGACCAGTGAATCTAGCCTTGTTCATTGTAATACAATGAAATGTAATGATGTCTTTAGCCTCCGCCTTTGTGTATACAAATACGGTATCTCCAGACATATAATTATAGCTATAGTCAACGTGGTTATTGCATATGATAAGACGTACCTTTCTTATATTGTGTAGCCCTACTGCAGTGTTGTGGTATGTTTCTGATTTGTTAAAGCGAATGGATTAATAATTCATTAAAAATGTTTCGTTCAATATCCATGTCTTATTCATGGCATTCTGGTCAGTGTCTCACCTTCACATAGGACTTTTCTGTGTCCACCAGCTCCTGGATGACCTTGCGTAACCTCTCAGTGACACTCATGTGTTTGGAGCAGGGCCTGAGCAGGGTGGTCTCTCCCCTGGGAGCCGAGGCCATCTCCCCAGCCTGCTGTAGTGGAGGTACTTTCAGGTCTTCCATCAGACCAATAGAGACTGGGCCCGCTGTTCCTTCTTGGAGTGGTTGGTATAATGTACACACTGTATCTACACTCTGTGGGGAGTAGAAGAGAGAGGGAGAATTTAGGTTAGGCAGAGCGGGGTTGATAATAAAATCAATTGGATAAAATGAGGACCACACTAGATTCTCTATGATTATGAAAAGTCTAGCTCCCCTTACTTACCCATTCACCACTAATGACTCCAGCCCTACAACTGTATAAAATAATGATGTATATAATTGTACACTGTACATGGACAGCCATTCCCCCGGGGAAACTAAGAGCGTTATAGAGATTTAGTTATGCACTCTATGCTAATTGGCTTTGCATCAAAGGCTTTCTCATGCATCTAAAAGACTAACTGGAAATCCAGGCAGATAGCATTACAGCACATTACATTACATTTCTATATCCATAATGGACACTTACACAGTTCTGAGCCATATTTTTGACTGTTCAAGAGGTCACATATTAATCTGGTAAAGTCTGCACAAGAAGCAGTGAAGAAACAGAAACATAATGTCTAATTTAGAGAATGTAAATGAAAATAGATCTGCTCAGAAACAGGATTAGAGGCCTAAATTCTCTGGGTGGAGGACCACATGAATAGTGCTGTGTCATACCTTTGTGGAAAACAGATAATCCACATCCCAATATGCCTGTGGTATGGAAATTAAAATCAGCTGTAGGCACCACACTGAGAAGTCTTGCCTGCGGCAGATAAGGGTTTGTAGTCTACGAGCAACTCTGGCAGAAAATAAATCATGATCATCCCTCCCGTTTTATTCCCTAGATCATAGAAGAACCGGTGGAGTAAAACGCTCCCGTGTTTCTCCAGATTACATTCATAGCTGTAACAACTACAGCACAGGCTACACAGCTATTATACAGTGGTTCAATCTTACAGATAGCAACCAATTAAGGCAATAACGGGCAATTACAATCTCACATCTGGTATAAAAAATGCATAGTGCTGACTGATTTCCACATCATCCCACTTAAAAAGGCACTGAAATTTCAGTCAATGGATATTTTCCCTTTTCTGGACCATTCTCTGTAAAACATGTAAACTGATTGTCTGTGAAAGTAGATCT
>JAVQKG010367214.1:0-12717 GCA_036025885.1 Hypseleotris bucephala | reverse complement strand
GCAAGATAAATTGTATTGTTATTAATAAGTACTTGGTATCGGTATCGGTGAGTACTCAAGAGCAAGTACTCGTACTCGTACTCGGTTTGCAAAAATGTGGTATCGGTGCATCCCTAAGTTCTGTATACCAGCTGATACCTTTAATAAAATGACTCATACTATTCAATAATTTAGAAATATAATCAAATATGTGTTGTTCAGATCTTGGCGGTGCCTCACAGACGTCTGGTGTGCTGCTGTCGTCTCTTCGAGGTTCCTGATGCAAACAAACCTCACAAACAGAAACTGTCTCAGCTCCAGAGAGAGGTCTTCCTCTTCAATGACTTGCTGCTGGTGAGAAACCTGCTAACTGCCACTGACTAATACTGCGTTCATGTACACACACTAGAGAAAAATGTTTTTAGTTAATAAAACATATTTATAATATATGTGTCATAAACCTCATTTTTATTTTTTATTTTATGTTGACTAAAATGTGTTGTTTAAAACCTTGGCATTTTGTTTTTATATATACTGCATGGTATACAACATACTATTTGAACATTCTTGAGCCTTTCTCTGACCCTGTTCTATGATGCATAGTAATTTATCTATAATAATTATTATTTTACTTTTGTCCCTTCCCTGGCCTCTGCAGCAATATCAAATCAGACTTTGTGGGTTACCATTTCGACTAATAGCAGAGATTTACTTTTGTCCCTCCCCTGACCTTTACTGATTACAGACGACTAAGTTTACATATCACAAAACAGGGCCAGATTGTCAATTTGAACTTTTTTCTCATTTTAGGTTGGTATTTTAGGTATACCAAATTATTACTGTCTATGCATTTATGTCTGAAAACTGCTGTATCTTCTCTTATGCTGATAAGAGTATAATGTGTGTTTATGCAGATCCTAAAACTGTGTCCTAAGAAGAAGAGTGCTGCCTCGTACACGTTCTGTAAAGCCATGGGTCTGCTGGGCATGCAGTTCCACCTCTTCAGCAACGAGTGTAAGACCAGTTATATTCTGTAGCTGCTCCACTGTGACTAACACAGCACACCAGAGCCAAGTGTCTCTAAGGAACAGAGATCATTAAACTGTATTGACTCCCTTTTTTTTATACCTATTACAGCAAATATCTTATTATAAAATCATTAATGGCACTTCTACTGAAAGTTAATTATTAGTCCAACAGCATGTCTCTGATTTGTGTCAATAACTTTGTTCTAAAGTGGAGAGCAGTTGTTTGATCCAGGACTTTAAACCGAGACTAAAGCAGGACAAAATCCAGTCTAAACTAGGTCTAAGCTAGTCTGGCTTACCAGACTCGTCCTCTGTCAATTCTATCCAGACGACTAGTCTGGAAATACTGCCATAGCGAGCCCAAATGGGGCGGAGTTAACCAGCGTCAAATAAACCAATCACAGAAAGTGTGGAGGTGACAACAGTGTAGCTCGAGGCTGTAGCTTCTTCTTGTGACATATTTAGATAATTTTAAAAAGACGAGAGAACCGTATTAAACTTTCGCTCCGACCCGGTGCCATATTTGTTTACGTTTTTTTTTTTTGTTTGTTTTTTTTTTTCTTAATCTTTATTGTTTTGGAGGAGAAATGGTGCGCGGCGCTGATTGGCCCGGTAGGACTCGCTCAGGGGGAGGAGTCACTTGAATAGCAGCACATCCATGCCCTTTTGCTTTCCATAAGAAAGCTTTAGGCATGGCAGACCAGGCTACTATTAAGGCAAGGCAAGTTTATTTGTATAGCACAATTTTAAACAATTAAACGTTCACTCTGACCCGGCGCCATATTTGTTAATGTTTTGTTTTTTTTAATCTTTATTGTTTTGGAGGAGAAGCGGTGCGCGGCGCTTATTGGCCCAGTAGGACGCTCTCAGGGGGAGGAGTCACTGGAATTGCAGCACTTCCATGCCCTTTTGCTTTCCATTAGGCATGGCAGGCCAGGCTAGGTCTAAACGTGGATTAAACCAGATATAGAACACAGTTGTGAACCACAGCTAAACTAGATTAAAGAAAAGTCTAAAGTGGGCTTAAACCATCTCTTGGTCTAAATTCTAGTGACATCCATTTGAATTGAAATATTAAATTATGATAAAACTTGTTTGTCAATTATCAATTACCTCAAAAAGATCACTTTTAGCCAAGCATCTCTTTAATTCTGTGGTACCCTGCCTCTGTAACAGCAGATGATTAGATATCTGATGTGATTTATGCATGTATAAATCACTTTTGACACGTCCCCAGTGGTTTCTAATTATGCAAACTCCTGCCTTAAGCTCTATGTCAGCTTTGGAAATGATATGAAATGTATACTTAGAACAATTTATTAGTTTGGGTCTACATGAAATGAGAATGAATGGAGGAAATGGAGAGTGAAATGACTTGAGGATAAATGTGCCATTTATCTGGTAAGGGATGACAAATAGATGTTTAATTGTTAACAACAATTATAGTTAGGGATTAGTCAAGGAAATACATAGCCCTTCTCTTAGTTTGTGTAGTACATGTCCCTTATAACAGAAAGTTTTGAAAATGATTTTGGTACATTATGAGCAACCCTGAAAGCTCTTCTATCACTATGTACTTGGGGGAGCTTATTTGACACAGACCTCACTAGAGTGACTGCAAAGTTATGTAAAATGAACTTAAATGTAACTACACATAAAAACAGTTTATCTGTTGTGCTGTAAATACATAAAATTCATTTTATCTTGCTTATGAACGTCCTAAAGTCTCTCAAAAGTCTAGACTAGTGTAGTCAGTCTAAAGCTTGAATGCTTGCTTGCTTCTTTATTAAAAAGTGCATTTCCTGTTTGTTTTTTTCAAGTCACCATAGACATGCTTTTTGTTGACCAATCAACAGACTGCTTCACCTTTTGCCGTATGCTAAATAAATTAGCTTAAAGAGTTTTCTTGCACTATAAGGGATAACATTGCATCAACACACATCACCTTCTTGCATCCTTTAAAAATCCTTTCAAATGTGACCATTTCTCTGTGTCTCTCTCCCCAGACTACGCTCACGGCATCACCATGATGAGTCCATTCACCTCTGAGAAGAAGCAGCTGGTGAGTTTCTGCTCGCCCAGCGGAGAGGAGCTCAGGAAGTTTGCTGAGGAGCTCCGGGAGGCCATCGCTGAGGTTAATGAGATGGAGCAGATTCACATCCAGTGTAAGTCCCACAGTACACAGACACAGACTGATCCTCCACAGAGGGGGATAGAGATATATGACAAGTGTGTGTGTGTGTTTACAGGGGAGCTGGAGAGACAACAGGGGATCACACATGGAATGCACACCAACGGAGGACAAGTGGAGCACACAGGCCACGGCTCACCTCCAGGTCTAAGTCTGAAGCACACACAACACACACACATTAGTGACTGGACAGGTCTATAGTGGTGAAAGCCACAGCAAATAGATTTGTCATAGGTTTTACACTGGATGCCTTTTTTGATGCCCTCTATTTATCTGGGCTTGTGGCCCCTTGTGGCAGTATGAATTATCTCTGGTGTCCCACTCTTCCTCAGTAAGGCAGTGTTTCCTAACCTGTAGTTATACATGTTTTAGCTGCAGGGAATGTCAGCACCTCAGCATGCTCAAACTTGTGGGAAAGAACTAAATAAAACTTAGAATATGTTTTTTGATGAGGAAACAATAATAAAACAACATTTAAAGATTAGATGCAATCATTTAGCATAACTAGGCAGATATAATACAGCACAAAATAACTAATTTTGCCAAAAATGTTGTTAATTACTTAAAGATTGATGCACATTGGTGTGTCTGCTGTGCTCCAACAGTGTTTAACATTAGATTAGAGTAGAAACAGATGTTGTCTCCACACAAACAAGGCTCCTCTCATTAAACAGTGGCTTCATCTGGTCTTGTATCTGCTAAAGCATACAGGCTAACTTTATTCACTTTCTTTCCAGTCTTTTTGTCTGTATTACCACTGATTGTTTACACAGATGTGACACAGATGTGAGGATAGGAAAAAACAAACAGTGCTAATTCTGTAGTGTGATGTTGCATTAACTGTTAAAGTATGACGCAGTTGGTGTCAAAAGAAATTCTGTTCATGAGTTTGTACTAAGCTGTTAACAAAGACTCCATTCCTCAAGAAATAAATTTGACCTATCGCAAAAGTAAACTCTCCTTTGTATTCATGTATTTTATGTAGATTTAGAGATCATCTTGTTCTTTTAAATAGCAGGTAGCAGGACAGGAAAGGCGCCGAACACAAATCCCTGAATGAAAATAGAGCAACTGAAAATGACTTGCTTGTCTTAAAAAAAGCTGATTTTGTTTCTGTTCTTAAATAAAAAGTTATTTGAATTATTTCTTGGTAAAATATAGTTGTCATTTGCTACCTTTGTTGATTTCTTCATATAATGATCAATCCATATATAAGGGGTCAAAAGCCACTGTACATTGGTGTTGATAAATGTAGAGTGGCAAAGCCTTGATAAATTGAGAAAGTTGGAGGGAAGGGCATCTTGCATAAAACCAGTGCTATATTCTGTCTGATAATTTTCTGTGACAACTCCAGAAAGAAGAAGCAAAAACAGGCAATTTTTAGACCACCCCTTGAGAATGTTACCATCTTGTTAAAGTACATACTGTATCTCTGTAGCAGTACAGTTGCAGATGGAGCCCTTGAGAGAGTTTGTGCAAATCTCCCAAACAGACGCATTACAGTATTTGTCAGACTACATTTCCCCTCTGTTCATAGAAGTGTTAGATATCACAAACATATCTCCTTGACTTGCACTTATTGACTCACAAATTGTGCCTCTCCTCCACAGGCACACAGGACATCTACGACAAAACCGGCAACAACAACACAGTGGAGGTGAGTGTCTTGTCTCGGAGGTAAGTGTCGCAGGCTGTGACACACACTTCCACTTCATCCTCAACACTAAAGTCTGCTCTAAGCCGTAGTGTGAAAGAGGAATAGTGCGCCCAGGGCAAATGCTCATGCTGCAGCAGCCCGCAGACAAAGGGCGCTGTGTGTGTCTGCGAGTGGATCCACAAACACTCCTCTCTCCAGACAACATCCACTCTGTCATCAGGCACTGCCAGAGCCACTCTTTAAGCCAGCATAAGCCCAGCTGGCTCCCAATATACCAGCTACAGAGACACATAAGACAGGGACTATTAACTGTCGCCCTGGATGTGTGCACATGAGTACTTTAACACTAAGTGGTACCCACACATTGGATGTGGAACATGGTCTTTATAAGAAGTGACCAGAATAAATGTGCTTCACTACTATATCATATTATAAGCTGAACTACAGTCACTCTCAGCTGGTGGATATGCACCAATCTAAATGACAACATACAACAGAACCATCACTGCTCACAGATAGACTCCTTTATTTGTCTCATCCCCACCGTCCTGTCAGCCGCTCCTTTAGACTGTACACAGTTGTGTTAGGGAGGCACCAAGCCCTCGGTGTCACCTCTGCCCCATTATGACACTCCTCTACCTCTGCTCCTCATCCCACTCACCATCTTAACACACACACATCTCTCACCATCTCAACACTGTCCTCTCATCTCCACACACACACACACACACACACACACACATTCATCAAACTGCAGTCATCTGTGATATACAGCTGTGACCATCCTCACAGCCTCCTCGCTGGTCTAGTGTGTATCACGTCTAGCTTTAATATGTAGGCAAATATCAGAGTTCCTCCACTGTCCACTTTCTGAAAATCCCAGTTTTGTCTTTTTGCATGATGAGAACATGCATGAACCAAGGACATAAGGCATCAGTGAAATTATATAAAATATAATAATATGATTCTTGCTGTAGTAAGGATACAGGATGTGTGGGAGCCCTGATTATTCTGAAGGCAAGGCCAGTTTTGTGTTTGTTGCATGCACTCTGTGTGCTGGTCCCACTGCATGCTGCATGCCCATGTGTGTAACTCACCTGAGGGCTGCAGACAGGCTGCGTTCAGGCTAGTAACTCCTCATGCGTTCTCTGACTGTTCCTAAACTAGGTGTCAATTCACAACAGGCTGCAGACCTATCAGCTGAGCCAGCCCGCCATTGAGTCGGCCCCCCTGGCTCTGACGGCGCCCCCCGCCCTGCTCAGCCCCGTCCAGGCTGCAGAGCTCCGCCCGGAGACCCTCATCCAGTGCCAGCAGATCGTCAAGGTGATCGTGGTGGACCAGAGCGGGAGAGGGCGTATGGAGGCCTTCCTGAGCCAGGGCCCGGCCACTCACCAGCTCATCCAATCAGCTCTGTCCACTCCCGTCCGTAACCCTGGAGACGGCCCTCAGCCCCCTCTACCTCCCCCTCCTCCCCCCTACAACCACCCGCACCAGTTCTGCCCCCCGGACTCCCCAATGCCCCTGCACCACACCATGCCTCTGATCCGCAGACGCAACTCCAGCGGCTCCCGCAGCATCGTCTGAGAGTGCTGCTGCTAAGACTAAAGCAAAAAGGTACAAGAACATACTGTAGGAGTCAAACAAGGAGACCATCTATTCACAGTGTTGTTTTTGAACCTTGAGTAATTTTGATGCCATTTCCAAAAGACAGTCTCGTTTCTTTTGTCTCCCAGTGAGCATATCACACAGGAGCAGATGTTGCCGTCTGTCTAGATTTCACACTCTTTAAAAATCCTTTGACCTTACATTTGAAAATGTCACTTCTCGGTCACCACAAGCAAGGAGCAAAGTCAGAACATCAAACTGCGGCAGCTTCAAAGGGACTAAAAACACCAGGAAAAACACATTTCGGAAGTGATCTATTTTCTGTCTTCTTTGTGGGCTGCAGTAGCTGCAGTTTGCTCAACTCTAAGATAGCACACTCACTGAACAACAGTCGAATCTATATTTCTCCACGGTGTTATCATTTTCCTTATCTGTGCATAATGAGGCCAAACACAACTGTAGCTGTTCTGTGGATGCAAACACATATAGTGTGACGTGTCAACGTGTGAAAGGAGGTGTTAAAATATACTGTAGCAGGTCTGTGGAGATGAACTGTTGCATAGAATAATAAGTATGAATGTCACACTCCCTTACCTTGAACCATATCCTCAAGACAATCATATCTTTTGTGCATCATTTGCTGCTGTGCGGTGTGTGGGAGTGTTTGTGTTTAGTATTTATTTTGCTCTCGCGGCTCAGGAAAGGTCTGTCTCCCGTACTGTGTGCCCCGGTGTGCTTGTGTGCTGTGTTCAGTACCCACAGGTAGCAGCGACTAAACCAAGGCTTAAATGGGCACACACAGTCATTTCTCCTGTACATTAGCTCCGTATATATGCGTGAATATCCTTTTAGGCAATATTCCTGCCACAAAAAATGAAGATAAATTGCTTTACACAGGGTAGACCTAGGTCACAGCTCCCAACACCATGTCCTCCTCACTTTGTTTTCCTTGCACACTGACTCTTATAGATGATGCATTCCTTTACTGAATGTGAAATCAGGGGGAAAACTGAAGATGTCCATGGAATAATTCACTTTTCTCACCGCCTTGTTTGTTCCTTTGTGCAGCGGATCATAAATCGTCTGACCGCAACACTCCTTTTTTTGCATCACAGAATTTATGATTAAATATATTGTAAATAGATAATCTAGATTTATTCTGCAGAAGTGATCGGTTTGCCCATTTGTGTGTATCTTGTGTATTTGTACAGAGAAGATCTAGTTTAAAAATAAAGACATATAGTAATTATTATTATAGTTAATACGATTATTCGCTTTTCACATCGGGGGGTTATCCTCTGCGCATATGAGAGACGGGCAGCTTTTATAGACTACACCGCAGTTACCATGGCGACGTACACAGATATGATTTCAGATCTGCATTAATCATTAAACTACCATGTCATGTTATTGTTGGATTACTGGGAGGAGATGGAGTGATCATTTGTACGTAAAGGGCTATGCTGTATTGGTGAATATATACACGCATTTACAAAACAAGTGGTCGACACAACATGCACATAGCTGCCAAAGCAACAATTTAACTTCACTTTGGAAAAAAAAGCTTGGTTTCTAAAGTCACTGACCCGTCTATGTTTTTCGAATGGCTTGTAGTATACCTATAGCATGAGATTTTGATTTTTCATCATACATTGGTATCATTTATCGTCACGGCATGTTGGGCCTCTTGTTTTCTCCTCTTCCTTCTTCATCTCTCGGCCCAACCCCCCCACCCTGCCTCTCCGTGGTTGTCATGGAGACGCACCAATCTGCATCCTGACTGTGGAACACCGTCTGTAATCTTTGCACCCTCACCAGATTTCTAAAAAAAGTGATTTCTAATGATCGACATGTTTACTAATGAAATATTTCTAACTTTTTTCTTTCTGTTTGAAGAGAATGAAGAGAATAAAGTAGTTTTTACTCTCACTTGGTGGGCTCCAGTGTGGTCTGTGTGCTGAGGTGGTAGGTTTGCCTAATGAAGACATGTGTAGTAGGTGTGAGAGAAAGCACAGGGCTGGTTAAGTGTCTCCATTCATTATAGGTGAAAGTCTACCTGTGTGCTCTGCTGTGTAGAACACTCATTATACATTTGAATGGGGTTAAAGATTTTAGAAGTTACAGGTCAGATAGTTTTCAATTATCAAACAGAGAAAAAAATACAGAAATACTTTATTCGGAATCATGAGCCCTTACATTTTAACCAATCAGAAATCATTTCAACAAGTAGAAATCGATTCAGTTTGGCTGGATAAGTTATCTTACATGCAACAGTGTAAAAAAATCTCCTGGTCAGTCATCCTAGTGCTTATTTCTTTTCAATACAAAATATTCAGTTATTTTGAGTAGATTTTGTACGAAGTATAACAATTGGATGCACTATAAACTACGTCTAGCTACCTGCAGCTGGATAGATATACAACAAATCAAAATTCACAGAGATGTACCAACATGCAAACCTGTATTGAATTTTGTTTGTCATAGTACAATGATAGGGGAAAGGTTTGGGCCCACTCTACTTGACTTTGAATGGGTCTGGCTATCTGACCAAAACAAAACAAAAAAATACAAAACACATCTTAATAGTGCAAAGTATCACGTCACAGAGCTCTTACTGCAGCTCAGCCTCGAAATCTATCTTTCCCCTTTTTATTTTCCTACCTTTTCTTGGCAGTAATGTAGCCAGTTAAACGTAGGAGTGGAGAAAAGTGGCTTCAATGGAGGAATGAAGTCTTTTTAAGGAAAAAGTCCATCCTTTGCTGTTCATTATTAGCAATCCTCCTACCCCTTTTCCTCCATTACTGTGCTGGTCTGGGGTCAGCTGGACCCAAGTGTGGCAGACCTGGGCGTCATTACATTGTGGTCTCTTCCCACTCTAGCTCCACATCACCTGAGAGAGAGCAGTGAGTTGAATTACAATGGTTCCATGCTAAAGAGACAGTGTGTCTTTTGGACCCTTGCTGTAATAGCTCTTACCTTCCATGCCTTCGAGGGAGTCTGTCTTCTCCAGTGCAGAGTAGCTGACAAACCAGATGGACTGACTGTTTCCTTTGCTGTTTAGGAGTTCTAACGTACTTTGATGCAGGAAGATGTACTGGGCCTGTCACGAGAGATTTGGGAGATCGTTATACAGGGGGCAAAACAAGATCTTGTAAAATATTAAGGTTGCAGTAACTGATTGTTGTGCAGGAATGAAACAAAAAACAAAAAAGTTTGAATGATGGGCTATGCTTTCTTCAACTCTGTCATGGTCTCACTCAAAAAAATATAAATGGCTGTGAATAAGCTGTAAATTTTGATCATCAGCTCCCTCATATTATTGCTGATTCTAGTTTTTGATAAATGGTCTTTTTTCTAAGATGACTTCTATAATACAATAACACAGCCCACAGAGGGTCTCAAAGTAAATTTTTCTCTCAGATAACTTCCGGTATGGTATGCGGTAGCCTACTATTGATAGCGTATTTTGCTCAAATATGAATTAAACATATCAGGCACTGCAGCTTTAACGCGTAAATGAAGCTTGAAAATATGCAATGTCAACACAAATCTTACAATTGCAAAGAAACATTGGATTTTTGTTAGAGGCGGAATGCCTTTAGTTCTTGTTTGACAAAATGCAGCAAACTCCACAGCAGCAGCAGTTTGTCAGATGCACCGAGTCAGTGCTACACAATACTTCAGACAGCTATTGTCAGAGCTCTATGCTGGCTTTAAGGCTTGCCAGTTTTTTCTATTGTATACAAGCAATTAGACTGGTCCCTGTTACGTAGGTTGGAAATGGCGGAATAGAACCCTTTTTAAGTCATCGTTGTATTGAAGAAAAGTCTGTAGATAATGATATTAACGTGCAGTTTACAAAATGACAACACATTTTTATATTATATTTATTCATTCTTCCTTCCTGTTAGGTGTTGCTCGTGACTTCAGCCTATACCTGCAACTATGGGCCATGAGCGGGTAAACCCTCAACTGTGGCCAGCTAGTCGCAAGGCTGACACAGAGACAACAGAACAATCATTTACTATGACATTCATTCACAAGGGACAATTTAGGGTTATTCATTTACCCAAAGGGAACTCAAAGTAACACATATATACAGACTCCTAAAGAGATTGCTCTGATATTCCTTATGTCAAATACAAAGGATATTTTATTGTACGTCTATATTTTTATACACACAGCAGGAACTCAAATATTAGTCTTTTGTTGTAATGATTTAGTGATGAAGTCATTTGAGGAAATATATTATTAAGTATAGGCAGATGGAATGTGGTTCTAAAAATCACTGCACTGAAATAGAAAAAACATAAGAAAGCCTGCTGCCTCAGATTGATGCTGACACACTCTAAGTCCATATCGGTAATGACCAATCAAGGTAATGTGAGGATAGAGTATAGTTTCTTGGAATGGGAAATCCTGTTCAGCATGTGCCTCTAATCCACTGCCAAATCATTCCCTTTGTCAAAAAGAGATTTTTCCAAATAATTCCACAAGGGAGTGGGATCATAGCAGGGCATGGAGGAAAAAGTAGGACACGTACACTGCTACTCGTGAGCCTTGGAAGTTTCTTTAGTTTACTAGAACAACTAAAGAAGAAGCACTCTGAAATGGTTTTTGTCTGTAGTTCCTACATTGGAAATCTATATTTGATTTCTCTCACCAGATTTTGCACCATGCACATCCTCTCACTGCGCAGCTCTGCCACCAGTCCGTAGATATCCACAAAGTCGTGATCTCGGACGTGCTGAATGAGGTGGTCTAGGGCAATGTATACCCCAGTCCTACCCACCCCAGCACTGGAAAAACAGGATAATATTAGATAAACATACAATATTAAATTATCAAAGGGTTATTAGTGGTACATTACCTGCAGTGGACCACTATAGTACTGGTTTCCAGTCTGTGAGTGCGGGTCGCTTTCACAAACTTAATGAGAGTACCACAGGACTCTGGGACCCCGTGCTCAGGCCATGAGGTGTAGTTAAAGTGACGCACCAGGATATAATGGCCATGCTGAAAAACATATATACTATAATTCAGGATGCCTGCATAACTGGGGTTAATGGAAGAAAAGATGTATGGATATCATTTAGAAGGCATTTTGTTTCAAGATTTTAAATGGATTGTTTCTGTTGGACATATATAGGTTAGGCATTAAAACACGGAATAATTTATCATCCATTTATCATCCTAGTCTGTGCTTAATTAAAGGATTTAACATACATTCATGGTATGCATTCGGTTAATGTATATGTCCTTATTTGGGATTTTATAGCAGTATCTTCTTTAATGGTAAACTGATGTGTTTTCATAGTATGATTTTACCAGGATAAAAAGGAGTTTTCAAAGCTCGAAGAGAGATTATATAGAATTTTAATTGAGATGTCTCTTATCTGTGACAAATGCTATATATTTTATGCAGTTATAATGTAGAATCATGGGAGTTATGAGCATGACTGATCATACTAAAGAGTGCAGATATAGTGTGTTTTTTCTCATAGCGTGACATTTTTGCAAAAAGTTGCTTCTTGTGCACTTGAAGAAATGTGAGTTCTTAATGGTCTGGTAAACATACTCGATCATATAAGACGTGTACAATAGTCAGCGTTTTCCATTAATTCCTTATGTTTACCCCCAGTGTCTTAAATCAATTTCTTTTTACTAACTTTAAGCTTACTTTAAAGACTTCTGATTCCTGTCTAGAAACAGGAAGCCATCTTTTAATAGTATAGAGCACCCAACTCACACCAGCTTCACATTTCTTTTGTAAAGTAGTCATACTATATGAAATACTGTTTAAGAGTGCAACATATGCTAAGATTTACACTGATTTTACACAAAATTGGTACTAGGTTAAAAAAATAAACACTGAACTGTAGGGTTGACAGCCTTTAGCCATCTAACCGACTAAGTGATCAGTGAGGTCTTAGTCGCCTAAAATTGTATTAGTTAAAGCAGGTCTAATTTATTACTTGATAACAAGTTTTGTTTCATTTAAGATAACAATAGTTCTTGTTTTAGATTTAGTGGTTTGTTACACTCTGACAACCCCATTTCCCTTCGCACAAATGCCTTATCGTTCAGTTGGGCATGACTTTGTACACTAGCACTAGGACTCCTAGTGCTAGTGCACTATAATAGGTGTCCATATTTTCAATTATAAAATAAATCATGACTAAAAATCTTCATAGCAATGCGTTTTTTTTTTCCACTTTTATGTGTGTGAGATCTCAGTCTGATTACTCACCCGTTCT
>JAVQKG010367171.1:0-15014 GCA_036025885.1 Hypseleotris bucephala | reverse complement strand
ACTGAAACACAGAGGAGCAATCTAAGCAATAAGAAAACAGCAGGAAAACCCAGTGAGATACAGTATAATGTTCTGAAGGCTGCTGTAACAAAGACCAACATCATAAATGTAAATTGAATCCTGATAAAATATTAAGAAAAACTGATGTAAAAAAACACGTTCTGTTTGAAAGATTCATTTTGTGTAGCCATGTCTGTCTATATTGATTCTGTAAGCACATTATTATTCCCATAGCAGAATACTCACTAAGCACAGTGCTGGAGAACTGTGATTGGTGGAGGCCGGTGTGCCTCCCCAGCTCGGTGGCAACAATGCCTGGATGTACCGCATTCACCGTGACTGCTGTTCCTGTCACGTACACACAAAGAACACTGTTAAAATATATGTCCAATGGCAAATTCTGCATATGAGCATGGGCTGTTCTCCCTCCCACACAAGCCTACATAAGCAGCAGCAGCACTAGACTTGCCTTGTAATCGCTTGGCCAGCTCTCTGGTGAACAGAACATTGGCAAGCTTGCTCTGACAGTACGCCTGCTTGGTATCAAACTTCTTGTTCTCCCAGTTCAAGTCTTCAAAGTCAATCTTTCCAACGATGTGGGCGAGCGAGGTCAGGTTGATCACTCTGCTGGGGGCGGACTCTTTCAACTTATCCAGCAGAAGATTTGTCAACAAGAAATGGCCTGCGGTGAGATTAAAATGTGAAAATCGGGCGGCATTGGAGCTAGGCCAAGTATAATGCAATGTATAGAAGACTTTAGGGGTGAGCAATATGACAATTTAAGATTTTAGTTCACTTTTTTTTGTCTTATACACAGAAGACTACTGCTCAGTGTCAGTTTAACTACAAATTCAGTGTACATCCAATCCAATGTTCATCATAATACTTAATACTTTTGATTTTCACTGGCATTGTTACAGTCAAAATGACGAGCAGAGCATAAATGACGATCCCAGATTAGCAGATTACGATAACTTCATATCACAATTTGATCTTTTATTTCCATATTGCCCTTAGAATAGCGTACCTAGATAATTGACTCCAAACTGCATGTCAAAGCCATCCTCTGTCTTCCAATCTGGACATCTCATTACTCCAGCATTGTTTATCAAAATATCAACACGATTCTCCTCTATAAAAGAAAGACATTATCATTTTCATATTACACGTTTTTGCAACAATATTTCTTTCTTTACCTTTTTTAATCTGTTCTGCAAACTGTCGAATGGACTTGAGTGATGCCAGGTCGAGGTGGCAGGCGTACACATGAGGATTGAGTGTATTCCCTCTGATTTCTTTGGCAGCCGCCTCGCACTTCTCCATATCTCGACATCCCATAATAACTCGACCCCCTGAAGACAGAGAGGGAGCAGAGGCAGGGCTTTATTGACTACTTAATAACAAATTACATAATGCCTTTGTCCACCAACTCATATCACATTTGCAGGATTTGTGTGCTGCCAGACATGTCCTCCACACCTCTTTTAGCGAGTTCGCGGGCTGTCTCTTTCCCAATGCCTGTATTGGCTCCTGTTATCACCACAGTCTTGCCATGAATTGTAGCTTTACTCTTGCATCGACCACCAGTCACATGGTTTCTACAAGAAAGAAATAATAGTTGGAGTCAAGTGCAGACAGACAATGGCAATAACATTACTATTGTGTTGAAGAAGAAGCCTTTAAAGTTTACAATATTTATTTATAAAAGGTAAAATACATTATTGTGAGGTTTTAACAATAATATATAGATTATAAATACATAGGCCTATTAACTTAACATTTCATTCTACTGCAGAAGTTATCATGAAATACTCACTTTAGCAGTACAGCACAGCCAAAAACGGTCCCAAAAAAAGAAACTGGCAAAATATATTTACTCATGACTGGCTCCTGGTGTAGACAAAATGCTTCTTTATATAAAAGATCTTTAAATCGCTTTACATGTTTTCTATAGGTGTTTTGGCTTGCCAAACCAGCACAAGGTTACATGCGCATAGATTCTACGTCACCTACAAACTTTGACCAATAGCAGCGAGCCTCCGTCCTGTGGCATTGTGGGAAGTGAAGTCCAAATTGTGATGGATGTGTTTTTGAGCAATTATGGTTTTATGTGCCTATAGAAAATACATGTTCTGTGTAATAAAATCAGTGGCTTTATTATGAAAAAAAAACATAGTAAGTGTTGTGGTTGGTTGTGTGAGCAATAAGTCTCTAATACAAACTCAATTCAGGAAAAGGACACTGTGCAAAATGTAAATAACATAACTGAGTAGCCTACTTCCAAAGCTCATTAAAAAATACTTTTATTCACAACAGACAATACACAATCCATCAGTGGCTACAAAAATATCCAGACAAGGCAACCTCATTCATAATTTTTGATACAAAGTAAAAACTCAAATAAACTATGCAATTGAAACTAAATTGTGACTTCTGACAGCAATACAGAGAAAGTGTTTATTGACTTTTCTGTGGATTTGGAGCAAATATGCAGAAAAGTAGGACACAGTGTTCTGTAATAAATTAAGGTAGAAGACAAATTATGGAGCAGTTTAAAAACAAGGCCACTTCTGCAAAACTTGAGGTGACACATAAAAAGTACAAAACTAGAACGTGGTGAAGGAAGTTTGGAGTGCTAGTTGCTCCATTTGTTCACAGCTCAGGGGTCTGTCTGTGGGTCCCTCTGGTGCACTTGACCTGAAGTGAGCAGGCTGCTGTCAGCTCCTGGCGCTTGACCTTCAGGGTGATCTGTCAGCCCTGTCCCAGTTGATAAAAGCCCCTCTGTGGGTGTCCAGAGAACTCTGAGCCAGGCACCTGAACTTGTCAAAGAGACGCCACTTTCTGTCTGTGCCCCGCTACTGCCCTAATTTAAAGGCTCTGCTTACAGAAGGCAAGATCAACTTTCACTGAGATGGCATTTTATTGTCATCAGGCAGTTTTCCTTTTATCTTCATATTCCCACACTTCATTTTATTTAGGTATAAAAAGATGTATCAGTGGTAAGAATAACTATTTTGTATTTTGTATCTGCTGTAAAAATATGATTGGCGTCAGACTTAGGGTACTCTTTCCCCATGACTCCCTTCATGGATGAGGCCCTCAAAAAGTAAGCAATTTTATACTGGCAATTTTCAAGATAATGTAGGTTAAACTAATATTATATTTTTCCTATATCACTGAAAAACAGCTGAGAGAAACTGATAAAATGAGCATAGGGCCTACCTAAATGGTTTGTAGGGTCCAGAATTCTGTGCTACGCCCCTGGGCACGGTCACATTCCAGGTGTTCTTGGGACTCTGTGAGACATTTCTGTGTGGAATGTGCTTGTTCCCGTTGTCTTGGCAGGATTTCCTAATTTATTACTGCTTTTCCACCAACTTGAGAACATGTACAAGCTGTTCTCCACCTACAACAGTAACAGACGTAAATTATCCCAATCGGCGTCTACCTACTGGATTTTTTTTGTTACTTGCAACAGCTTCCACCTTCACCTTGTGCAATGAAGATGTATATGTTTTGTGGGTTATGGCTTAAAGCTGCATTACCTGATACTTTTACTTTGGACTGGAGCAAAAATAAGTACACAATAATATGGCAAACCAGAAGTCATCTGAGGAAAAAAAAATTTTGTTTTAGAGCACAGGGACCAATCCCACGCTCCCACATCACACAAGCTCTCCGATCAAAACATATAGACCCCTTAAAAGTTTGTGACAAAACATTCTAAATTCCGGAATGTTGTCAGCTGGAGGCAAAATCATAAAACATTTCAATGGAGAAATTAGCATTAACCACAAAATATCACAAATTACGACGACTTTTGCAAATGACCGTATGACAAACAAGAATCTTTCAGAAAAAAATGTGAGGGAGATGATGTTTTATTTTAAATTTCACAGCTTATTCACAGATTTATTTTTTAGTTCAAAGGGAAAATCTATAACTTCAGACCACTTCAGACCTCATTTATTTTCTTATGATGTTATTTTTACTGGACAAATGGCACTGCAATATATTTCATTAGTCAACATTATAGCATTTTTCCATTCATTTCTCACCAATATTCACCTGATGAGCTGTTATGGTAGAAGATTTCCTGGCTATAGTCCTGGTGATGGTGTTGCCAAAGTAAAGATGATGGAGCTTGGCAAAGTCTCCATGTGAAGCGCTCAGTGCCATATAAGCTGTTGAATTATGCAATAACAGAGCAGCTTGTTCTTTCAATGCATGACTCAAAAAACTGATTGTAGGTGGTAGGAATGGCGGCACTAGGACCCGTAACACGTGAACGAATTAGTTTGCCAGAGGGTGGAGACGATGAACAATGAAGGCAGCTGACTGGTATACAAGCCACAAGCATAGGAGCAACATCTGAAGGACCACCCCCATTTTGCCAATCCAGAAAGTACCACTGGACAAAGCTGGACAGACCACCTTGCGTGATAGAGGATCGGAGCTGGAGAGTTAGAGTTGGAATGGATTTGACAAAGGCAGGGATTGAATGAATGAGATTGTTTCGGCGTGTGTGGCTGGTCAGGCTGGAGTCTCCGTTGATAAACACGTTGCCCGCTTTTTCCTGTAGGTTGAGATGGTGAGGAGCGGGAGAAGGATGGATCCCAAGCTGCTGGACACAACAACATGCACCGATTCCCAAAATATTCATCCGTAAAGGACAAGATTTAAGACTTTGGAGGAGAATTTGAAAGGGACTTGAGAAGATTCGCCGTTTAGTGAGCGCATTGCTGGTGCTACTGGAAGAAGACGGAGCAGGGCACAGCGGCTCTGCTCCCTTCAAGCAGATGCAGGACCATGGAGGAGACAGACAGGTCGCCAGCAGGTAAACCCACATTTTACACCAAACTGGGTCGATTTGAAAATGTTTGCAACTTTTTTGGTAGTTCTCTTGTGCTGGAACTTAGGCGTATCTTCCGCCCAGTTTATTTGAATGCTTTCCCCTTAAGATTAATATGTAAAGAGCCCTCTCACACACTGTCGCTTTACTTGAATGGACCAGGCGTTTTGCAGCATCTTGAATCTATGTTTGACCATTTTCCAATCTACAGAGTAGGCTACAGTAGATGGATGCAATGCCAGCCGACTTACTCGACTTTTAATGACCCTTTTATTCTTGGTCCTGGGCAGACGTGGGTGCTATCTCATCATTAATGTCCACTAATGCATTTAAATAAGCAGTGATTCGCTCGTGTAGGCTATATACAGTTGTAGCTCTACTAAAAGCGAAAGCTGCAACATGCTGGTAATGTAGGCTACTCCAAATGTGATAAACAACAAAATGCTGTGCACAGATTTGGCTTTTTTTCTACAAATAATGATGTTGAAGAGCTAGGGTTGAAGTTTTCCCCTATTACATGTGTTTCCTTTATGTGGATAGGCTTTCTCTTGTGGATGTAACATAATGAGCAGACATATGCAGCCCGGCATGTAGTTTATAATAAGAAGTAAAGTACTGTGCAATGTTAATTACAAAATACAGTTTAAAGAAGGACACAGCAGAAATAATTCAAAATTGAATATATATTTTTTCTTTATCAGTGAGTATGTTTTTTACAATTATATGTTTGGCTGCCTTTGTGTAAACAGACACTACACAATGGGGTTGCCTATATGTGTCATTAGGGACATTTAGAGGACAGACAAAACCATAGCGTTTAAAAGCCCCACATATTGCTTCAACCTGATGCATTAATGAAACCAGAAAAGCTAAAAATAGTGAAGGAACATTAGCGAGTGCAGATTTAATCCATGATAACACCTCATTTACATGCATTTATTACACATCATGGTACAGTATATTGTAGAATCATGGTTTATTAAAATGTTTGACAATGTTTGGCTTTTTACTGTGCTATGGTTTGCAATTAACACACAACTAAAGCAGAATTCTGACTGAGATTGGATGTTGTTTGTGTGCAGGCTCAGCATACTGTATGTAGCACAGCTTATGGTCGGAGGCTATTATGAATATATGGTGTCACTAATCCTCATCATTAACCGTAGCATTCAAGTTGAAGGACACACATGTGGTCTAATAAGAAGGAAGCAATGTCCTCTTTAGCAGTGCTGTTACATCACGAAACAACATCCCCCGGACCCCATTTTCTGAGCTCATCAAGAGTCCAATTTCCCCAAGTATTTGACTTCAAAGAGATGCTGGAGTACCCTCCCCATTTCATCACATAAAGCTGTACTCATAAGAACTTGAGGCGACCGATAAAGTGTGTGGGGGGGGCTAGGTACAATATGTTCCCCGCCTGGATTATGGCAGGGAAATTTTAGTATGGATGATTCCTCAGGACGTGATTATGATTAGTGTGTTTGTGTACGTGTGTGTGTTTATTTGTGTGTGGGGAGAGGTGACGCTGATTGTTATGTGGCGTTTACAGTCAGATGCTCCTAATCTGATATTCCCGATAATCCCACCCTTGATGGGGGAGAATCCGCAGCAGCCTGTTTTTGTTTTGGTTCGTCATTGTTCGCTCTGCGCCTAAACTTAGAAGGGATTATAATCTGTGTTATGACTGACAGGGGAAAGCATTAGCAAATGAGCAATCGCATTTGAAACTATTTTTGGATTGATGAAAAGTTGAGAAAAACACACAAACTTTTTTTGTTTTGATTATGTAAGTTTTTAATTACACATTAACAGATTTGAAACATTTATTCATAAATAGTCTTCCATTTATTTCTGTCATGGAGAATAGAATGACTGGAGCATATCCCATCAACTGTGGGCCCTATAGGCAGAAACAAACTGAACAGTGACCAGTTAATTGCAGGGCTGACACAGGGACACTGACTTGTGGACAACAATTTGCAAGGGCAATTTAGAGATGTCAGGTCATGGAAGAAACTAATGTGTTTAGTCTTGATTTGGCACACAGTCTCACTCATTTCTTTTAAAAGTGCTTTTCATACTTATTATTTTAACACTTCAACCACAAGGGCCCAAAAAACCCAACAAATTAGCACTACTTTTTTGAGTGGACCTGGTAAAACTGGTGCTCTGCTTACAAATTGTGTAGTAATCATTCAAGTGAAAAATCTTCACATTTCAAGATGTTCTTTGCTGGCTCATTTTTTGTGTGAATGTTAGACTTCTTTCAGTGCTTCCACAAATTTACAATGCAGGCATACAGTACTTAATTAGCCTTTACATATTCATTGCCACAAATAGTAAACAATACAAGCAGTTTTGTTCCCTCACCGTGATTTTACCTTTGCTGCTGTAAGAGATTGCTTTCAGTTTCCTCACTGGATGTTTAACCTTGGATATTGAGTGAGTTTTGGGTCATCGCGGCAGGAGGCAATCGCTCACGGCACTATCTCCACCAAACTCGGGTAGGGGGTCCCTCTGTAGGTTGTGGATATTGAGTTGATGAGATGGAGCAAAAGGGGGTGGGGTGGTGATGGGGGGCAAGTTAAACAGCACATGGTCCCAGCAGGGGTACAGCTCAGAGCGGGCCGATTTATTGGAGAGAGTGTCCGTGGCTTGAGCTGCTGGTTCACCGATCACAGCGCAGCAGGGTGGATCAGCACTCTCTTTTGTGAAGGTGATGGGCTTTTTTTACACCTATGTAGAGAACACGCTGTCCCAGTCAGTGGTCCCAAAACCTACAAAGTTTGCATAGTGAGATAGAGGTTGCCGCTTACATCCTGACATTAAGAGCAATGCAGAGGGATTGATTTTCGTTGTAGATATCCACCTAGCCTAGAGCCTAGACAATGTAGTGATGGAGGAGAGTGAGAAGTTTTTTCCCAGAGGTCTTGATGTTACAAAAGGGAGTGTTATTTTGCTGAGATGATGAGAGAGGAGAGTGAGATGGTTCTGCTACTGAGATGGTGATGGAGCAGAGTAGATAGTGGTGATAGAAGTGGTGATAGAAGACAGAAGAGTGAAATGTTTTTGCTACTGAGGAAGTGAAAAAAGAGTGAGATGATGTTACAAAAGGAAGGGTTATTTTGCTGAGGTGATGATGGACAGAGAGAGAGTGAGTAGTGAAATGGTTCTGCTACTCAGTTAGTTATGAAGAAGAGTGAGATGGTTCTGCTACTCAAATTATGATTGGCAAAGATAAGAGTGACATGTTTTTTCTATCAAGGCAGGAAAAAGAGGGTAAGGTTGTTCTGCTGCTGAGGTGGTAATGCAGGAAAGTGAGATGGTTGTGTTGATAAGGTGGTGATGGAGGAGAGAGGGTGAGGAGTGAAATGATTCTGCTAGAGAGTGAGATGGTTTTCCCCAGAGGTCTTGATGTTACAAAACAGATGGTTATGCTGTTGAGAGAGCGATGGAGGAGAGTGAGATGGTTCTGCTACTCAAATGGTTATGGACAAAAATAAGAATGCTGCTGTTGAGGTGGTGATGGAGAAGACAAAGCAACAAGGAGAGAAACAGTTCTGCTATTAAGGCAGTTAGAAGAGTGAGATGGTTCTTTTGTGGTGATGGAGGAGTGTGAGATGGTTCTGCTGCTGAGATGGACACGCCTCTGATCCATCTCACAGTGTTCACAGCGAGTCGTCTTAACCTAAACTGTCATTATTTGTTTTATTTTTGGGAACCACCACCATAAGACAAGCCACATTAGTCACATCACATTTCACTCCCTGTTTTCTTTCCCTGACCTGAAGGCAGCACGCGGCAGGCATTTTGATAGTAAATTGGACGCGGGAGATCAGTCTTCAGCCTTAATGACTTGGCCGCCCAGAGCAAAGCGACCAGTCCATTAGCTGAAGGAGCTTTTCTGTGAAGGTTCATTTTTGCAGTGCGTCTCTACCTTTGCCTTCTTCAACTTAGCTGAAGGAGGCAGAGGTAGAGACGCACAGCAAGCCTCAGCAATTTCTTTCTTTCTTTCATTAGTCCCTTGTTTACATTTTGAAGGAAGATGCCAGAAAGACACTGGGAAGAAAAAGCAAGGATGGGAGATACAGGTACCTTTGTGTGCAGTAACACTGATTAGCAATTATATCCACATTTACTGCCTTTTTACAAGAGCAATTATTGTTTATTAAGTGTTTATTTGGTTAGGCAGCACTAGGGAAATGTTAGCTCAATTATTGTACTACAGCGGATTAAGGGTTTTGTTTTAAAAAAGGTGTACAATGCTTTATTTGAGTATTAACAGTAGTAATAATTTAGGCTTACCTTTTGTTGGTTAGAAAACTCAACACTTAGCTATAACAGCTTATAAAAAAGAAAATATGTATTCACTTCCGGGAAAAAATTGTCTCTGGCACCCCCTTCCCAGATTACACAACCATAAAAACTTACAGAGGAGTAGGATCGGTGACATAAATGGATTGAGGTTTGGAAAAATGGTGACGACTAGGAGTGAATATAAAATCAGTAAAAAAAATGCAAACCAATCCAGGAAACAACACTGTAACATTGTAAGTCAAAAAAAGTTAGCCCAAGATCATTGCTATGTATGGTGTACAGTATGTTTATATGATGGAGGAGAGTGAGATTGCTTTTCTGATAGGGTGGTGATGGCGTGAAAGAGGGCTTGGCTTGATCAAATATGAATCAAAGAATAAGCGCTGGGTGGTTGTAAACGATGTACAAATTTGATTGGCCGATATGGCAAATTGGCAGGAGATGAGAGGGAGCTCCATAACCCATATTGAAAAGCTAAACCTATAGAAGTTCCTATTTGTCCTTCTTTGACCGAGCTATCCAGACGCAGTAAACAACTATCCGAACTTCCAGTCACTCTGCAAGGTTCCTCCCCCGTGTCCTTTCTTAGTTTTATTTGGCCCGAGGATTTCATCATCATCTCCAGACTTTAAAATAAAAACTCATCTTGAAGTAGGTGTAAGCTCATCGCAGAGTGGGGGTTACATTCAAGTATTAAGTTTTGTGACTTTTAATACATCATTAATCCTCAAGTTATAAGGTCTTCCCACTCTGGATAGAAATAAAAAGTGAAGTGCCCCGGGAGGGAAGTCTGAAATAGCTTATAGCGATAATTAAAAATACAAGTCAAACAGAAATTATGTGCAAGGCCTAATCGTTATTTCTACAGTCACCATCTTGTGAAGCAGAGTGCATCATGGGAGGAGGCAAGGGGGCAAGTGCGCTGCAGAGATTCACAGCTGCACAATACAATGGGCCTTTGACTGTGTTCGGATGATACACCAGACCCCTCCATGACCCGGACAGTACTAAAGCCTTCACAGATTGCAGACTGTGGGAAATATGCAAGGTTTAGAATTTGTCACCGAGTATCTTTATCATTTAATATATGATTTCTAGGCACATAGGCAAGGCAAGTTTATTTGCAATTCAAAGTGTACATGTACATACTGGTACTTCTTAGAGTGCTACTAGCCAGTTTTATTTACCCAGGCCTAATATTTGCACAGCTATCATCGCTGCTTTTGTTTTGTTTTTTTCCCACCACAATATTAAGACATTACTTAAAGTTTTTGACAGTTTTCACATTGCAGTCACAATCTTAATGGTGGCATTAAGTTCCTTTTTCAATGTGAACAGAATATGTTTGTAAATATTTTGAGTGAAAATTTAGAAGGATAAACCACAAAATATTTTTTCACAGCTATACTTACCAGGGGTGCCAATCATTCTGGGGGGCACTGTACTTAAGTTTGGCAGACAGCCAATTGTAGCATCTCATATCCAAGTGATAATAAGCCTTGATAATGAATAAAACAAAGGCCACATTGTAATGTCTTATCTTTTCCCAAATTATTTCTATTGATAAAGGATAATTGTAGTGAGCACAAGTCCATCACATTTGAACCCTATACAATCTATCATTCAAGACGTAATTCTGTTTGTTCAAAGGAAATGAGCAGTAGACGAGGGGGCTATTATCTACACTATCTACTTATCAGGAAGTTGTCTAATGTGATTTCACTGTGTACATTTCAGAGGTTATAAACTGCCCTTCTCCAGCTCGTCCTGTTTCAATGTTTATTCGACAAACCTGGGCCGCCGACCCGTCTGGATTATGATCAACTTTTGTGTTGACTCACTGTAGGCTGCGTTCAGTGGGCACGCTTAGTATGAGTGGGCTCCAATATTCATAGTCCATCTTATATAATCACCTCTAGGCTTATGATGAGAAAGGAAGATGTGTGATGCTGCAAGTGATTGGAGGAAAAGACTGTATTTTCCAACCAGCCAAGAACACTGGGCAGCACATGCGGCCTTTTTATAGATTTTCTGTCTGATTGCTATTTTTGTAAGATTTTCCCACTTGTGCGACTAAATTAACCATTAATTACAGGCCGTCTTAGTCCTCTGAAGCTTTGTCCTTCTTTGTCAACGATTTAAACCTTGGTTTGTCCTGATTTATTCTCTGTTTAGTTCATTAAAATGGCACAGTTTTTGACAGATTCAACTTTAAGTGAAAATGGTGCGGATAAAAAGTCTTTATTCAATTGAGTCTCCAGGTCTTCATTTATTCTCAAGGACATAACACAAATTCCTCAACAGGAGTACAACGGTGCCTATTATTTCGGAAGTGAAAATCCCATTCATTTTTTTCTAAAATCTCTATTTTAAGAGTTTAAAAGATGGATGAAAGCTTCTGCACTGTTAAGGTGAAAGAGCGGTCTTTTGAAAGAGTTGATCTACCATTTACTTTTTAAAACATTCAAAACACATACAACTAAGGTCCAATCATGTTGTCCAATCATGTTGTCCAATCATGTTGTCCACACATGTGACGACCTATGAATATTTGACTTTTGGGTGAAATTTATTTGAAAGACTAACTTTTTTGTGACTAAGCTACTGCATATTTGTTGCTTTAACTACCAGGCACATTCTGAAACTTGTTAATTTGGTATAAAGCTTCTAAAAAACAGGAAGAAGTAAAATGGTCAGCTTTGTGCTATGGATGAAAGAAGCTATCAGTTTAAGTGTCTGTGCTGATTTAGTCCTTATTAGAGCAAGTGTGACTGATCAGATGATTAAATTTGATTGTGTAATGTGTCTAGATGTGTGTGTGTGTGTGTGTAGAAGTGATTGTGTGATTGTGTGTGTGTGAAGTGATTGTGCAGAAAGACAATGGCGAAGATCATTATTCACAGTCCTTTTGGCTCTTTGGGATAATTATTGATGTTATTCATAGTTTATTTAATGTTTCCCCTGTCACTGCATATCTCACTGACTGTGACTTATTTCATATCTGGGACACTTTGCGGATCCGACACCGTCCAAATATGCAATTAAAGCAGCAATATTTTTCTTCTAGGATGAGTCTGACCCATTTCTTGTCTGGCACATCAGCAAAAATCAACAATTCTCTTTCGCAGCGTGTTTTCTACAGCCTCAACAACCTATTTCTATTGACTCTTATGATAGATACAAGTACTTGCAGAGCACAGACCTCCACCAAGCCATTAAATATTAAATCCAGAATCTCCGAAAAATAATGAATCTTAATAGAACTTAAGGATCCAGATATTAATTTTGATCAGAATAAAAAATAGATAAAAAGTCATCAAGTGAGCCAAAAACCATAATGATATCAGGACTTAACCAAGACTAAACCAGGTCTAAACCAGGAATGAACTAGGACTAAGCCAAGACTTACATTGTCTAAACCAATACTACAGAGTAAAACCATGACCACAACTAAACCAGGGTCCAACCAAGACTAAACCAGGGCTTACTCAAGATTAAACCAAGGCCCAAACCAGGACTAAATCAGAACTTAACCAGGACTAAATTACCACTAAACCAGGACTAAACCCAGTCATGAATAAACCATGTTCTAAAAGAGGACTATACCTGGTCTAAACCAACTAAGTCAGAACTAAATCCAGTTTTGGGCATTTGTAAAGTCTAATTACTCCATCAGGTCTACAAGCAAAACATTATAATCTGCCTATTCATTTGCTGTAATACAATAAAGTGTTTAAAAGTATTTACCCCTATGTTAGTTGGCAGGACCTACCTCTCTAAGCAGTTAGCCCTCTCCAGCTGTTTCCATGTATTAGTCGTTGCACCTGTTCACATTGATTTTCCATCATGGCCGAGCTTTGAGTGCAGTCGTGAGCGCGGGCTGGCCGGAGTGATCTAGGGGGACAACAGGAAGTGCATTGAATTTACTGAAAGAGCCCCGTGTAGTCGAGGTCTTACCGGAATTGATTGTATGGAAATGAAGGCACACTACTTGATTTATACCCACTTCGAGAGGCACACGGGAGGATATATTATGTTGTCACTCTGATGCCCAAAGCCCGCTCCGATTGCAAAAGAGTGAATGCCATTATTTAAGAAAAGATAAATATACTAGTCAGAAAAAGTTAGACATGTAGAGAATTTCAAATGCTTCAGTGATATAAGTTTTCACAAAAGTAGGGTAGGTGATAGAAGATTTATAGGTTATAATGCTTTTTTTTCTGTAAGTTCACTCAAAAGTCAAATATTTCAAACTTTTTTGACTGCTGTGCTATACACCTGTAGACCAGGTTTAAACCAGGACTGTATCAGGGGGCTAACCAAGCAAAAAGGACCAAATCAAAGCAAAAATCAGTTCTAAACCAGGTGTAAATCAGTGTAAACATTAATTAGTTCATATATTCATTCATTTATTGCTTTTTCTGTTTGGGGTTGTAGGTGTCTGGAGCCTATTCTATATATTCCTAACTATGGGCCTTATCCTGGACAATGGTCAGTTAGTGACAGGGCTGACATACACAGAGAGTACATGCATCAGTCTAAACATGGTCTACTATATTAAGCCTAATACAGGAATAAACAAGTCTAAAGTTTGCAAAGGACAAATTGGGGCCCACAACTAAAGGACTAAACAAGAAAAAAAGTTCCTATAAATTAAAGAAGATTAAAACTTTAACTTTAAAAGAAATGAAAAGCCCATCAACATGCTGCACCATAGCTTGAACCGCTGGTGTATTGTTTTCCTTCTGATCTTGTCAAGTCTTTTGTTGCTGCCGTGTACCCTACTTCAGTCACAGACATTGTTTTAACCCTCTCTTTAATTCTCTGCTTTCTCTACAGTCTGCCCCACGGTGTCAAGGCGAGCCTGTCTCTCTCTCCGACGGGGCCGGGGCGAGTGGGCAGTGCCGGCAGCTCTCCTCCGTCTAAAGGGGGCTACTGTGACAGGGTCCCGGTGGAGGATATGCAAGCCCTGACCATCACCTCTCTGTCCACTGCAGATGTAGCCAAACAGTACGAGCACATTCGAGAGCTGGGCAAGGGCACCTACGGGAAAGTGGACCTGGTGGCACACAGGGCACAAGGTAATGACAAAGACTTTGGTAGAGTTTTCATCCATTCATTTGTGAAATATTAATGATTTAACAATATTAAGGAGATTTGATTTTGCTGTAGAGGCCAGGGGAGGGAAAAGTAAAATGATTGCAAGGATACTTGATATCATAGAACATGGTCATTTTGTCAAATCAGTTTATATAAAGAAATGTCCAGCTTAAACAGTTTTCTTAATTAAAAGGTGGATGTAAGGAGCTATGGTAAACAGTGTATTCCCCAGCCCTGTGTACAGTGAATAATGGTTGTTCTAATATAGGCCCATGTCCTCCTTTGAAGCCAAAATCTCTTTAGGTCTTGCTGGTCTTACTTGAACAAACGTAATCAAACAGTGAAAGGTTTTTTAAGTACAGAACGAAATGTTCCCGAGTCAACATTTTGCTGTATGAAGAACATCTACTAACTATGTAACCTTTGATCAGAACACCTTGTATTTGTATGTATTTTGGAGGATTCATTATTCAGATTTGTGTTCAATTTCTGTGCTAATCTCATAATCCTTTGACAGCTATAGTTCCTAAAAAAGAAAATGTTAAACAAATCTTAAAATTCACTACCTGACCCTGTGATATAAAGTAGGTAGTCTGTCCAGAGGAGGGACTAAAGTAAAACTCCTACTATTGGTCAAAGTGGAATCCCCAAATGCTTATCTGAAGTTGCTGAAGAGGCTATTTAATAATGTAAAATAATAATTATGACAGATCCCCTACTTAACATCATAGAACAGGGTCAG
>JAVQKG010367039.1:0-15713 GCA_036025885.1 Hypseleotris bucephala | reverse complement strand
GGGGCTACTTCCTGGAACTATTGCCATTCAGATACATGAGGATTGTGCTGAGGTGGAACATGCATCATTCAAATATCTGGCCCTTAGTTGTCTCAACTCTCTCTATCAACAGCTCTGATTGTTTGTATTCAGTGAGCTTATGGAACAGTCATTTTACTACAGTAACTATATTTATGTTGTTCTTGTCATCATAAACCAGCATATTGGTATTAATTAATATTATGGATTATGGTAATAACCTAATTTATTTTCTGTTTTCCAGTGTCTGCACTGTGAAAAGTCATTCCTAAATGCTATGTATCTCCAGAATCATATGCAACGGCGTCACCCAGACGAGTATGAGAACCGTACGTTAAGAACATTTCAGAAAAATTGTCAATAAAAATCAAAACTCTTTTGCAAAGATAATTTTTTCTTTTACTTCCCAGAGCTGCGTTCAGATAGCGAGAAGAAATCAGTAATTGACAGCCTCAGATCTGAGATCACACTTCTAAAGGAGCAGATTGTTCAACAGCAACAGGCCTTACAAACAAAAATAGCTCAGGTAAAAAAAAGGCTTCGATGACAAAATACTTTCTTCTGTATTTCTTTTTCAAATACAATTTATTCTGTTATTTCAGGAAAAAGAGCAAGAGTCGTTGCAAAGGGACCTTTTGAGAGAGCTGGATCGTTTCAAAGCTGAGGAGATGGCACGTATGGACAGAAAGATTGAGGACAGCAGAGATGGCATACGACGGGAAATGGAGTTCTTCTACACTCGCAACATTCAAGCACTTAATGTATGTACAGCTTGTTTTTTCCTTTAAAACACTTGTATGTATGCACTTGGATGTAACACGTGTCTTCTGTATTGATAATGTTTTATTAGGAAGCAAATCAGCAGCAGTCGACCAAGCAAGAAAAGCCACCCAGTCCTGGTCAGTTACAGCCGGAAAGAGACCTGGACAACTACAGAGAAATGCATAAACAAGCCATGCATAAGCTTGAACAACAACTTAAGAAGCAGGTGACTGTGGCCAAAGGAATATAGAAAATTTATATAAATGCATTCTCACAATAACCTAAAATATTGTGTTTTTAGGACAAAAAATGGGAGTCCAAATTGCAAGATATTAAAGCTCAACATGAGTCGGAGAAAAATCAGGTAAGTCTAGAGCTTTTTTGTAACATATATTTTTACCTCAGCGAAGGAGGGAAGGCCAGGAATAGGAACAACTAATTAGATTTTGGGAGTGATCTGAATCACATTCAAAGGATTTCAGGACAGCACAGGGCCAACAAACTTTGAATTGCTTTTTTATGGTAAGTAGTTGGCTGCCCCATCCTTCTCACAGAAAGTGCCCTAAAGTAAAACAAACCATGCTTTTGAATTGAGGTCATTAATAGAAACAAAGAAATAGAAGTCACTGTTTTGTCTGGAGAGGTGTCCGCTCCCACAGAAGGTTCTGTTTAGGTGTTTTTGTAGTATATAGAAGACATGAGCTGTCTTGGCAGAGGTCTGCATTACTTTTGACTTTCTTAATTGTTCTCATATTTGATTGTCTTTTTATTTCTATGCTGTAGTTGCTGAACGAGTTGAACAGATTGCAGATGTCAGTGGCAGAGCAACAAGAACACAGCCAGAGGGTCAAGCATGATTTTGGAAGAAAACTGCACGAAAAGGAACAAACTATCAAAGCTCAAAGGGAGCAGGTCAGTCCCCATTCACACAATATCAACACCATTTATATCGACAGAGGAAATGGGACAGTGGGTCAGGCCTTGTTCAGGATTTCCTTTATTTGCTGCATACTGTACACTTACATTGTGTTCAAAGACCCAGTATACTGTACATTTGACTGTGGTGACATGTAGGTTGATTAATGTAATGTGCATTTTTTACAGATTAAGATGTTTACCTCCAATCCCCCAACCAAAGTAGCTGAAACACAAGGTAGACTTGACTTTGTTTTATTTCATTTTGCTAGTACAATAAAATAACTCCATTCCTTTTTTTTCTAGTGCTTCTCACATCCCCAGCACCAGAGCCTAAACCAAAGAGAGTTGTAATTGGTAAGTTATAGTTCTTCAACATGACTGACAGCACTTTCATTGGGGCAGTGCATATTTATTTTCAGCTGAAACAAAGAGTTTTTTTTTAAGATGCACCACATAGTCCAACACACTTAGTACGTTCACATGTTTATTTAACTGACTTCTATTGACCTGTGGCCTCATCTGCTGTCCAATCAGAGGAGCCACCCTCTGCTCCTATGCTGGACCCTATACAGGAGCTGTCAGAAGAGGATAGAGGTAAAATGGACGCTGAAGTGCATGCTGTGTGCTTGAATGCATCAGTCTGTCCTGAGAGGCCATTTCATTAAGCGTTTCAATTAGATTATGATCTGTTAAAGCTGTTCATTGTGACATGGCACCAGCTCAGATCATTACATCCATTTGACATCTTTATGCCTTGTTCTTGCAAATGTACTTACAGATTTTCTCATCTTCTGCCTGCCCCACACAGTGTCAAAGTTCTTCATTTTCTTTAAAGCTGCAGTACCTGATATTTTTAGTCATGTGGAAAAAAATGAGGGCTGTATAACTTGTGTTTTTGTTCTAGAGCACAGGGGCGCTTTTTTCAATCAATCACACGCTTCCACAGTACAAGATTTCTCATCTTGGTTGTTTGTGTCAGGAATAATGTGAGGGAACTGATGTTTGATTTCAAAAATCATAGCTTATTCACAGCTAATGTAAAATTTTGGGTCAGAGAAAAAAAGCCAACTTTAGACTGCTGCTTGTTATTCTGGTTTCCTGGTTTGTGAGACAATTTTTTACCTGTGCAAAATACAAGGTACTGCAGCTTTAACTCTAGCATGATGCATTTGTGACTGAATATATTTTAATTCAGAACAGAAAGACTGACAGAGCAGTGTTTTACAGAGTCCAGCAGTCTTTCTGAAATGAAGCCGGTGGAGAAAAAACCTGAACCAGCTCCAGTCTCAGAGAAGAAACAGCGGACAGCCATCAACGCCATGAAGAGAAACCCCAACATCAAGAGAGAGATGAGACCAGAGCTCGAGAAGTCTGTCATAAAGAAGCTTGAAAGCCTTGGAATCAAGCATGTACGTAATGCACACGTCTTCAATTCAGTTCTATCAGTATAAGTTGACCTCTACTGAAGATCATAAGTTATTTCTTAATTGAGCTTCTAGAAATTCTGATTTCTTTCCTTTGTATATCACCTAAAAAGATTGTTGGGCTGAATAGCAACTGTAAATATGTTATAGTTTATTATATATTCTGTAACCATTTTTGAATGGTTCCTCTCAGGATCAGAGTGCACTTAAGAGCAGGGACCTGGAGTCTTTACTCACCAGGGTGCATTCAGAGCGACAAAGTATGGCACGAGATTTGCCCGATTACTGGGTTTATCATCAGGAGATAAACAACACTGTGGAGGAAAGACTGGGAGGCCAAAGGAGGAGCGAAACAAAACAAGGTACTACTTTTCTACAACTCAGAAGTTGTGTGATGCCCCTAAATTACAATAGAATATTGTGTTAAAATAATATGTTAACTGAGTGTGTATGTGTGTAGTGTCGCAGATAAGGCCTCGGTCCAGTAGCCTGCCCTCTAGAGCCACACAAGTCATGTCTGCAGCAGAGAGACAGCCCAAAACCCCACAACCTGCCCCGAGATCCAGGTCCCAACCACAGCCAAAGACCTCCACACGCAACAGCAAGATCCCACACAGGAGCTTCTCTTCCAAGTAAGGGCCTCATAGTTGTTGTGTTTTTAAATAAACATTTCTTTATGCAACTGATTTGATTTATATAAGGGAACTAAAATATAACAATACAGTGTGTAAAAGTGTGTAAAATGAAAAATGTAAGTAGTGCAAATATCCAGTGCATGACACAGGACCGTGAATGTAACTGAAGCATATATCTTTGTGTAAATCTTAAGGACACCTCCTTTCAGCTCAGACGAGGACACAGAAGAAGAAGACACAGAAGATCTCCAACCAAAAGACCAAAAGAGTAAACACAACCTGGTCCAAAACAAAGCCGGTAAAACCTCTCCAGTTCTGACCAAGCAAGCCTCCGTCTACTCCACCAACGGCCTGGAGTCCAGAGTGTCCAAAACAACAGTCACACAGGTGGACAGTGATGGAGAAGACTGGTCAGACATCAGCGAGCTACACGAGATCGATCCTAAAGGGCTGTACAGTTTCAAAGACCAGAATGGGAATCTGCCCAAGGAAGGTAAGACACTTAAAGCTATTTGTCAGCAAAGACTTAGTAGCATCTTTAACTATGTTTACGCTTTTTCTTTAGAGAACAAGATCACAGACCTGGCCAAAAAAATGGAAAAGCAGTTTGCTGAAAGATTGGGCAAGAAACCAGCAGGGGGCATTAGCATCATACCTCAGAGGAAAGAGGAAGTTCAAGAACTCTCAGTAAGATTTATTTTTTTATTTATTTGTTTATGTACATTGTTTTGTATGCTAACAAAGCTAAAACTCTAAGGTCTATAAAAATTAAGATGGGTAGTTTCCAAATCGCTTGTACAAATACATGACTTGTGTAAACAGCTAAACAGCCTGATTCATATGTTGTTTGTGTGTTGTGGCAGTACACAGATCTTGAGGAGAGCAGCGAGTGGGTGGTCTCATCTCTAGAAGAGAAACAGGAAATGCCTAAACCAACTCAGAGCTCTGGACCAATGAGGAAGAGCCTTGACTCGGCCAGTACCAGTGTGTGGGGAACATCCACCGGAAAAGGTCCTAAATCAGGTAAGTCCCAGTACAAAACATTTATGACAAATACTATCCTTTATTGTTGGATGAAAACGTAAAAAATGCTAACTTTGACTTTCTGATGCCGGACAGGTCTGACTGAAGCTGGAACTGGAAGCACTTTGAAGAGCAGCTTGTACTCCCTCAGTGACATCAGCGACTCTGAGGATAATAGCAATAATTAATAAACTACAATAAGGCAGCCTACCATGTGACGCAGTGCAAAATCAAGCACCAATAAACCTCAGTCGATGCATTTACACACTTAGCCAAGAAAAATTACTATATTGATAAGCAATATTTTAAAAAGGGAATAACACTGTTGAAATAAAGAAATACATACAGTGGATATCTTAGCATATCTTAGCTGCACTGTTTTCTATGATTATCTTGTGCCAACTGTGTTTTTGTCATTAAATGTTTATATTCTAAATAGTTACAAGCGCCACAGACTGAATGCTTTTATATATATTTATATATATATTTAGTGAAAAAAAACTCCTTTAGTACTGTATGTTGCCAGTGCTTGAATATTACATTAAATTTTGTAAGTTTGTCACATTTTAAATAAAAAATGAGTTGTGATTTTGTATAGAAAGTATTTATACAATCAATAAAAAGTTTTCAATACATACATTGTTTTGAGTCATAAATGCGTTAAACGTCAAGTACAACTTACTTTCACACAATTAAAATAAACGTATAAACATTTTAGTTCAGACAAAACTGTCCCGGTTGTATGTGTGAGTGGTTTTTGCTAATCGTGTTCCTCTGGTTGTTGTGCTGTTTCTTCCTTCGTAGAACAGTGGTGGCATTATGGTCACTCTTGAGGCAGGGGCCATGTATGTTCGTCTGGTGCGGGCCGTGACATAAGACCGTGGGACTCTATATCTTTCTGACGAGCCGCTGCTAAAAAGTTAGAAAAAGTTAGACACAATATTCTGTTTTAGAAAAGATAGAAGGGCTAACTTACCTGGATGGTAGACCTTCTTTTCCTGAGAAGTAACCTTGCACAGTTCCTCCAGCGATTAGAAGAATGGAGCCTCCCCATCCAACAAAAATTGCAGCCCCAAGCTCAAATCTAAAAGCAGGTGTTGAAAAATCTTTGTTGAAGTGCTTTTCTTAATCTCAGTAAAATACGTAATATTTAGAGACTTACTTTTGAGCCTTAAAATTTGGATCCACAAACTCCCTTATGACTTTATGGGCCCACCATGAGTAGGTTATCATCCCACAGAATCCTATCAGAAAAGGCACTTATCATTTTCACAGCTACTAGACACATTTCTACACAGTTAAAGGTGTAGTCTGTAACTTTCCTAAAATAAGAAAAAGTTCAAAATGAAAAATGAAAAATGCTGTAATGTCTGTCTGTAATCAGTTTAGGCCAGGGGAGGGGCTAAAAGGAAACTCAGATATGATTGGTCAAAATAGTACCCCACCAACTGTAAGTTGATGTTGTTGTAGAGACCAGGGGAAGGACTAAAGTAAAATAATAAATATGACAGATCACCTACTTTACATCATAGAACAGGGTCAGATAAATTATTTCTTAAATTTCTAAACTTTATTTTAATTTGGGAAAGTTACAGACTACACCTTTAAATGTACACAAGCAAGACAGAATTGTCAATGTATTTCTCTTTACCTGAAGCCAAGTAGGTTACTGCTCCAGCAAAAGTCACTCTTGCATTAACAATTTCTGATCCTCCTATTTTAGTGCATTTCATCCCAATGAGAGTGAGGACACCACCGAAGAAACCGGTGATGACTGCGCACACGGCTAGAGCTCGGCACATATGTAAGAACACTAAATACAATATGTAAGAATAAACAATATTTTATTAGTTCATAATGGTTTGACTGATGACTAAAGGTATCTATCCTGTCTTACCAGGGAGAGCCAACATGGAGGGGTAGTCCTTGCAGTCAGAAACCCCAGTAGTATCAGAAACACAGTCCCTCCACAGGTTGGAGTAGTAGTTTGCAGTGGTCAAAACAATGCTACCCACTTCAGAGAAAGTCCAGTACTCTGTGGGTAAAGTGGAGCACACCAGTATCCATCCACAAAGACAGCACACAAAGCAGCCAATCTCTACATACATAACCACAGTCCTGTACTTCATGCTAAATTCTGCCTCAAAACTGACCATGAGAAAATGGTTAGACTACCACACTGACTGCATGTAAGTGACCCTGCTAATGCATCTAAAGCAAAGCAGCGCTGTAGATGTTTGGCAGGTTTACCATCTTATCAGGTAGATGGTTCTGCTCCGTAAGCATCTTTATGTTCCCAGCACTCGGGTGGAAATGTTTGAAAAGATGAAGTCATCCAATGTTTTTAAGTAATCACAAAAAAGTTACATTCATTTGTCTTTTAGTTGAAATGTGAAAAATGGACAATGCCTTAGTGATATTACAGCATTTGAGAAAAGTAGGATATTTAAGTAGAACGAAGTGATAGTAAATTATACATTATGTTGCATTTAAGGAGCAAAAATCTCTAACATTTTATGAATAATAAAAAAAATGGGGAAGCTACATTCAAATACTACTAAAATACTCTTCTATACAATTCACTCAATTGTTCATGTTTTCTCCAATTTTGAACTTGCCTGTTTTTTTTATTCCATAACAGATTACACATTACACAAGAGTATTGTATTACAGTTTATTAATTTATCATTATTTACAGTAAACCCATTCCAACACTGTTTCTCATTTGTTTGACAGGGAAGCTTTGAGAGTTGTTGCATGTATAAACAACCAGTGCCCAGGCCTGACGGACTGAGGAAAGTACTTGACGTAAGGTAAACAAAAACAAGACAAAGCACTGAGTGGATACAATGAGCAGTTTTTTTTTTACTTAAGTGAAGGTGGCTGCATAAAAACATGTTGTTTACAGACAACCACATGGAAAACACATGTTGTTTATAACAGGTCAATCATTATGCACCATTAGGCTCATAAGAACATACAGTATAAAGTGGTTATGATTATGTTGTTGTTTATGCGGTTTGCGTTATTTATTTCAATAAACAAACACGGATTGTCACATTTAAATACTCACAGACAAAAACTGCAAAATATCTTGTTGCTCTTTTTTATTACTATACTGCATATACACATTAGTACACTTATACATGTTTATACAAATATTAGTTATTAACAAGTGAGATTGGTAATATGTTATTTTCATGGGTAATTCATTCATCTGCTAATTCCTGTTGGGGTCACATGCGACTGTAGCCTATTCCAGCAACTTAAGTAGACAACTGTTCACTCTCACAGTGTGTTCCCTTCATTTCAATGATAGCAATGAATGTTTTACTCTTTTAATAAATGTATGTACAATTTATACAAACCAGTAAATAGAAAACACACAACTTAATTAGCCATCACAATATACATAGAGAATTGGTAGTATTTATGAATACAATACTCAATGACCGTCTTATTTGTTTATTTATATGTAGGAATTCTTTACAAATGGCATAGACACACTCTTGGAGATGCCTGGCATAGACGACACAGTCCTGCTGTTTCTACTGCTTCTGCTGCTGCTTCGAGACTCAGACAGTGTAGAGATGCTGGACCTTGAAGATCTCCCAGACTCTGAGCCTGATTTTGAAGCAGACCTTGCCCTGGACCCTGCAGGCCTCGTGGGGCTTTTGAGCGTCCTGGATGTCCGACCTGACTTGGCCGTCCGTCCTGTTTTGGAATTACGTGAGGAGATCTCAGAAACATCTGAATGTTTGGATGAGAGTTTGGAAATAGAGGAGAGCTTAGTCTTGGAGGTGAGGTCTGATGCATTGGACAGGGCAGTGGTGGACTTGTTTGGGTTGGTGGAGGTGTTTTGTTCAACATCTGATTGTGCTTTGATTGTCACCACTCTGTGAGAAGAAATAGAAAAATACATTAATACACTTTCATAAGTGCAGGTACAGGTTTATACTCAGTGCAACCACAAGGGGTCACAAACCATTGTACTTCTTGTGCCAGATAAATGCAGAAGGTTGTTCCAGGAAGGGCATCTGACAGAAAAGCTATTCCAGATTTAACTTCTGTATCCTGATCAATGAGTTTCAGCAAGAATAAAAAGAAAGGTGTAGAAGATAGTGGTGAGACCAGTAATAGTGTATGTTGACAGAGCTGGAGGTAGCAAAGCTTAAGATGTTTAGGTTCCTTTTGTTTATTATGAAGATGGATAGGATCAGGAATGTCATTGGGATAAAGTCAAAGGTGTTTAGATTGGGATGTTTGGACATGTTGGGAATATAGTGAATATATGGGTAGAAGGATGCTAATCTGCCATGAGCCAAAAGAAGACCAAATAGTTAAAAGTTACTTCATGAAGTTAGTTGGTGTGAGAGAAAAGGATGCAGTGGATATAGGTTTAGATGGTGCCAGATGATTTGTTTCCCTGAAGGCAGAATAGATTGGACAGGTTTATTCTAAAATGAAGGGCTTAAGATCTGGGAAAGTATTAAAGACAATGATTTCAAAGAAACTGCTAAAATGGTGCGTTACATTAGGTCTACAGCAAACAGGAAAGCAGTTTACACACAAATAACACAAAACATATTTTTCTTCCCTTCTATGGCTTTAGGCCTGTGTTGCTTGCTGAGTGGGAGTGTACACAAAACACACATGTTCAGGTTTATTGTCAGCATATGGCCTTCACAGTATTTATTGAGGAAGTGGAGTGCGTTGTTTACTGATGGCCCCTCACACATTTGGATAATTACATGTTTGTATGTACTCACACTGACTCTCCTCCACACAGGGGTCTACACACCGACCACAGATAGAAGAAACCACCAGCCATGTGAAAGGCAGAGCCCACCCAGCCCAGGAACAGCGGAGTACCAAGGTCATACCTGTGAATTAGGATACAGAGAGGGCAATGAATACACTGTTGTAGACTAGATATTTCTATTCACACATTTTAAATGCCCTGTATTATGATGTAGGTAATCTGTCATAATTATTACTTTACTGTAGTCTCAGCAAGATCAGATCAGACTTCTTTGTAGTCTGTAAAGGCCATACTTTCCTGGCCATTACAGACCACAAAGAAACCTACATCACACTTACAGCCTCTCCTACCACCATGACATTCACCTGCCACATGACACCTGCAGGTGAATGTCATGGTGGTAGGAGAGGCTGTAAGTGTCAACTGCCCTGCCCGTTGAACTATTATGCTATATTCACTTACTTGAGGTCATTGTAGTCTGGATTGAAGTATTCAATTGAGACATATTGAGCATAAACTCCATATCCACTTGAAGACAGCACACCTGGGAGAGACCAAAATAAACCTGACCTAGAAACCAGGGCTCAAATTGACAAAACAAGGACTATGCATATTTACCGCTGATAATATGGCACAATCCTCCAGTGTAGATCTTTCTGTACTTTGAAACGTCTTGTCCCCCGATGTAGGTGCACTCCATGCCCAGCAAACTGAGCACAAATCCCAGCATCCCTAAAGACATAGCTGACATCAATAGGCCTCGCACTATCTGGATGTGTCCTGGGATATAGAAAAAATGGGCTGATCATTTAGATGGACTTTTTTGTTTCCTGTCAGTTCAAAAGACTACAACTGTATTCCAAAATCTTCGAAATGGCTACAAATTTTAACACAGGGATCTAAAATGTTATTAAATTACCCCAATAGTCTCAATGTAAACATATGGGAACCCCTGGCCTTACCTTCCACGGACCACAGCACAGGGAAGTCGTAGCAGTTGCTGACAGCAGTTGAGTCTGTAAAGCAGGATCTCCATAGACTGGACCAGTACCAGGCCACTTTGATAATGGAGGAGCCTGCCATGCCACCAATAGAAGTAATTTTCCAGCCTTCCATTGCCATAGTGCAGGCCACGAAAATCCAGCCAAGAACTGTCATTAGGAAGCCCCAGATCTGCACTACTCGGATTTTCATTTTGCCAAATCTTACAGCTACAACCTTTTAAAACGTTTTATCCATAAACTCTGATTTTTTTGTTTTTTAAAGCCCAGATCACAGAAGTCAAGTCTGCTGTGTGCATCCTAAGAGCTGTATAGACCTTACTGAGCTGCGGCCGTCAACAGAAAACTCAATCTTAGATACGAATCTATGTGATTCAGCTTGTTTCTTAAAACAATACCATGCGGGAGAAAAAAGGCCCTAAAGTTCCCATAGGTGTTTGCAAGTTTGAATTTGAGGTATAAGCAAGTGTCTCATATTACCAAAGCAAGGGACATAGCACATCCTTATTTACTTTTTCTTTATTAGATGTTATTTTAATTTGGCTTTGCAAGATAAACTTTTTACGATTGGCACTAGTTTAACCTAATGTACTAATCTGCAATAATCTCCTAAAGAATGTGAAAATATTGGCATTGATGCTCTGACCTTAACCGCTCAAGGCGACGCTCTTGTACATTCTTCACTTTGCCTCAAGCCTTAAGCCTGTTTTTAGTGATTCTCTATGAATTATTACATACCTGTTATAATTACACCTAAACCTGGGCTCATAACAGATACAGCGTGTCAGGAGTGCCCTTTAAGAGGAGATGAAAGACATATTTCTATAGTAAGTCCAGTAAGATTATCAAAGTTATTACCAGGAGTGGGGAAAATTGAGTGGGTGAGAATGGAGTACTTATATCATTTCATATCAGCCACTCTCAAATAAATGCTTCATCTGTTAATTATGTGTATTTTTACCACAGTATTTATGTTATGTTCTGTTTGCCATAGGTTTAGTCTTTGTTGTTGACTTTTATTTATGGATTACTACTGCCATCTAGTGGCATCGTTTTCTAGTGGTTACAGGCTAACCACAGTTAATCTGTGGGCAATGGCTGCTCATGACTGCTAATGTTCTCATCTCCAAAACCTTCAGAGCAGTTGTTTTAGCTGCTGGGAAGCTCCTTTCCTATGAGCTAAAACAACTGGCCAACCACGCAGATTTGTATATAGTTTAATTGATTTATGTAGCAGTAGACAATGCATCCGTTATTAGCCAGACACCTGACACTTGTTTACTGGTATAAGGTGGTAAAGCAGTGCCCGGCCTCTGCTGGTTCAAGTATCAGTTGTTCTGATAATATTCCCAGGTGGAGATAGATGAGGCTGATCTTAGATCTGAGGCCAATGGGACCTGTGACCTGTAGAGGTCACGTGTGTTAACCATCACACAAAAGCTTTTAACAGAAAGATGTCTTTAAATAATCAAATAACAATGTGTGTAACAAGGTGTCTGGCCCATCTCTAACATTCACATTCAATATAATGTAATCACACAGAATTACAAATTGGATATGGGCACAGGCAGCTTGATGACAGAGACTGAGGCTGAGTCTTGAGGCGTGATTGGTGCCAAGTCAAATTTCCTGTTCTGATGAAATGAACATGTAATTTTAACAAGGCACTGACAGAAATAAGCAGGACTACCACGTGTGGTTTGGTACAATCTCATTGATTTATATAATACACTTAATACAGTTTTAGACATATGCATTCCTCCCAAACTGCCTCTGTGGCCCATGTGTTTCCTTGTGTAGACTGCTGGCTGGTTTGCTGTGCTTGTGTCGTGTTGTTGCAAAAGATGCAGCTCCACTGTAGGAATACTCAGCCCTGTGTAAGTAAAGAGTGATAGATGCACTGTTATTGTTTGAGACATTAGCTGTGGCATTATAACTGATTTATAATGAATGAGTAAAACATGTGTTGCCTGAAAAAACATTTCTTAGTATAGACAGTGAAGGTGACTTTCAGTGTGAACTCAGGAGTCAAAACAAAGGAAACATTCAGTCATGAAACAAGCTGTATCACAAATAACCATCAATTTAGCCCTAGGTCCAGCAATTATGGAACAAGATGCAGACATAGATAATGCATTGATTTGAGAGTCCAGGTAACATTTTATATATTGTGACATTAGTTGCAGTTTGGTGTCAAATCACTTTGCCTTTTGGGCATTGACCTGATACAATTTTAAATGAACTTGCCTCAAACTGAAGCCATCTGACAGTGACAGACAGAATACAAGTCCTCCTAGAACACACATCACAGACCCGGACCAGCCAATAAACAGAGCAGCTCCCAGCTCAAACCTAAAAAACAATGTGACAAGGACTCTTGTGTAACTCTTTCATAATCTGCTGTCAGACAAATTCTTTCTTTAATCCCCAAGACTTACTTCTGGGCGACGAAAAGAGGGTCAAAGAAGTCAGTGGTGATCCGGTGAGCATATATGGAGCAAGCAGTGATACAACATAGGCCTATGGGAAAGAAGTTATAATTATGTATTTATCAATACTTGGTTTGTTCTAGGTTACAGAACTAGATACCGCTGAGGATGAAGTGGAATCCAGAGAGGACAGTGAGTCGAGCTTTGGTGGTCTCTGAGCCCCCAATCCTGGTGCACTTCATTCCCACCAAAGCCAGGATAGCACCAAAGAATCCCAGGCACACCGCAGCTATCATGAGGCCCCGGCAAACCTGGATGTAAGCTTTGGGATAGACATAGTTTTATACTACAATTTATCTGATTCTGGGTGTATAGGAAAAGTAGTGTCCTTTATTCCATGTTACCATAAATGATGTCTCTTTTTTCAAATTAAATGGTGCAAATCTAAATGGCATCATCTAATGGAAACTTATAATGAGCTCACTTCACAGCCAAAAATCAGATTTACACACACAATTACCAACCATCTCTGATCTCTACCCATGGAATTTAATTAGTTTCAAAAGGATGCACATACAACTGCTGTGCCAAAAGTTGGAGGCATCTTTCTTTTGTAAAGTGGACAGATTATCATAGATTGATAGCCTTTAAAATGTATTGGAGTTGTTTGTCTGATTGACTTACATTATTTGCATTTACGCTGCTTTAGAAGATCATTTGCTATATGCCAACACCCCAAACTTGTGACTACAGACTCACCATCCAGAGCCAGCATGGAGGGAAAGTCCTTGCAATTGGACACACCAGTTGAGTCGGTGACACACGTTTTCCATAGATTTGACCAAAAAGTCGCTGTGGTGATGACTGTTCCATCCACGGAAGACACTTTCCAATAGTCCGTAGGCAGCGTGGATGACACCAGAATCCAGCCAGATATGGTTAGTAGAAAGGCCACTATCTCTGTTGCCATATTCCCCATCCTGCTTGCTTCTTTGGCCCACACTGGGAATTTCAGAAAAGGTGCTCACAGGTAAACTTAATGGAGGTGGGAGGATCAGTCCAGGAAACCTATATACGTCAGCATCCTAAATTCGCATCACACTTTTTGCACAATCACTTTTTGTATGTTGTGCGTGTGGTCAGGTAGGGGGAGTGCATATTAGTCATTGGCCATCACTCCGCGCCTTGTGGAGGGTCTGCAAGGCGATCTGCAGCAAAGGAAGCACTTTATTGAAAGGATTTGAAAAGTCACAGGCACTAGATAGGGATCAGAGATAGGAAGACAATGTAGGATGAATCAGGCCTAGTTTTGACTTACCAGTATACAATTCAGCTATGTTTTTATATTTTTAATAGTACATGAGCTCCATCTAGTGGATTTGTTGCTTACCTTACTGTGGAGCGTGTGTTTTGCCCTGTTTGGTCCGTGTGTACACAAGATCTTTGCACTTATGTTGTTATGTCTAAGCTAGTAATAAATGTAAGAAGGTCTCTGAACCTTCTGCTGATAAACCCCTCAGCTTCAAGCTTTGAGGTTAGGTGCATTGTACTTAGACCTGGTTGTAAAGAGGTTCTTTTGCCTTTTTATCATCTCAACACAGTGTGACCATTCTCTGGCATCAGCAGCTCATTTTGACCCACAGAACTGGCCCTCATTGGATTTATTTTTAGTAATATAAATTTCTCCATATTATCATTGGCATGTTAAAATCAAAATGACTCACCTATTTTGGCTTGCTGCCATGTCACTGGCTGATTTGTGTGAACTATTAGTTGGATTTTTGTACCTAAAATGACCAGGCCATGGTTTGAAATGGATACTAAATTATTATTTCTTGTTTTGTCTTCTTACACAAATTTCCCAAATCTTGGTACAATAACGGGATTGGACTTTAAACAGCGTCCTTAAAGCACCAGTGGGGGAGGAAAAAAAACAGCCGGAAAGAGCTGAGCAAAACACATCATAAAAGTGAATAGCACTTGGAGAACGTAGACCTCTTCCAAGGCAGCTCACTTCAATGGATCTCTCCCAAAATTTAATCAGCTGGCATTATTTTTTCACATAGGAATAACAGCTGTGACTATGCTTATCTTAGCCTTGGCTTCCCTAAAAACATCAGTCCTTTTTACGTATAATATGGATGCCATTCTTTGACAAATTGGATCCAGAAGGTGACCTTGTCTGAAAATTACAGTTGCTAACAGAAAACATTTCCTCCTTTGCTGAAATAACAAGAAAACATGCTACTATATAAACTTGTGGCTAATAGCTTTATTTTTCTTTCTATCAAATGAATAACTTTTATTTCCAAACACTTCATAGCACAGTCCGTACCTAGATGACCCTGTACCTTGTCCACAAAATTGTGTTCTTTGTTTTTTAGATCTATTCCAAGAAGCCTACATGGCCTGTACACAGTGTTCTACTGTACCTGGGATAAGTGACATTACATTGTTTGGTGGAGCTCTTGAGAGTTGGAGAAGTCTTGAGGATGTTCCCATGGTGCCTGTTGCTGGGCTTGCTCAGATGAGACCCTAATCCAGTAAACCTGTTAATGAAAGGGCAGCAGATGGGACAGCTTGTTATCTGGATGGCACAATAATCGAAAGCTATACGTATTAGTCATTTGTTTACACAGATTTATAAAAGGAAATAATAATTTAGAATCTGATCCATACAACATTAACAACAACGATTTAAAAGATGTAGGCTTAATTTTAGTATGTTATCCTGTGATACT
>JAVQKG010366773.1:0-13475 GCA_036025885.1 Hypseleotris bucephala | reverse complement strand
CATTCTATTTTATATTTTTAATAATATTTTTAAACAAATCTCTCTCCAACAATTAGCCTATGATATTTTGTGTCAGGACAAGTAGAATGTATACAAAAAGTTAATGTGTCAGTGTTTATGGCATATAGAATTTCATTTTTTTTTAGCATGGGACAGAAATTGTCCTCCAATTATAGAATGGCCATCTTTGTGAACATCAATATTTATTTTACATGGTATAAAACAGATGGATTATGAAGGCATTGCATATTGGCCCTAATAATATAATCTTATAGTTCTATATTCACTCTCATTCTGTAGTGTACATAAATTAAACTGTTTTTACACATTTACACTTTATACAGCCTGATTTCCTCAGGTCCTGGTTGCCTTATTGCTTCATACGTGTGCTCTTCACGGACCTTTGGCCCAACACTAGTCCATCTGTCAGTTCATCCTTTGTCCTTTTGGCAATGTACTGTACATGATGAAAAACTCAAAACACAACCCAAATACTTTCACATTCATAGAGTAAATAACATTAAAAAAAGATAAAAAATCGTACTAAAAAAGGTTCTTGAAAGCAGCATGAGTTGGCACAGACTGCTCGCTGTAGGATGAACATTCTAAAGTTGGTGAAAGAGGCACTGAGCTCACGCTGCACCTCTGTCCATTAAATACTACTGCTTCAGAATGTGTCCATTTACAATCCAGGCAGAAGTCCAGGCATCTGAAATAAAAGCTACTTTGTGGCAAGTATTAATGGTCTGATCATTTCTGTCAAACTAAGAAGTGATTGCGTATAGGCAGAATACTGTTAGCTGAGGCCGGATGAGGGTCCTGCTGTGGGCTGCTCTCCGGCGGCTCTCTGGCACTGAGTGAAGATGGTTAAATGCACACGCTGGTTTTCTCTGAAGACGGTAAACGGGAACATCGCAGTGGAGTGAGAAGCTGGAGTTGTGTTTGTGTTTCAGAAGTGAACAGTAGATGTGAAGATAGCCTCACGTGTCACTGCTCATCAAGGTCACTGTCTGTGCTGTAGAGAGAACACAAAGTGATCAGGGCACAAACTTAAAACATTTCTTTAGCGTCTCTTTTCTGGATGTATCAAACAAAACCCTATCCTGTCCTGGGCCAACCCTGTACCTCAGCCAGGTCACTGCAGCATGAGGTCTGGTCCCTTACTCATACTAGCGAATAATTTCTCTGCAATTTTCCAAAAAACAATCACGAACCATTTTCGAGCCATAGCGGCATGTTTTTTGTTGGCCTTGTCATATACAAACTTTACCAACGTGACTTCCGTTATTAACAACAAGATGTGTGTCTTATTAGCATCATGTTTCTTGGTTTATGTCTCCACCATTGAAATTGTATGCAATCAAGAGACCAAACTAACATTTTTTATGGCCAGATATCAATACAGGAGCTGATTGAGAGTGTCACAGCATTGATCCTGTTGAGTACTTGTGTATCTTGCTGCTGTCGTAATAACCTTATGTTTTTTTATATAAATATTCTCCAGCTTTAGGACATACCAGACAGGATGCTGTTCTTATTCAGCTCGATGTCCTCCATCTTTAAGTCACTGGGAGAGCCCTGACTTGTGTCTCTGCTGTTTTCACACTGCTCCTCCCTGGGCTCTGGACTCGACATCTCAGGCTCAGTCGTCTGAAAACTAACCAAAAAGATCATTTTTCTTTGGAGTATGAAAAAATATCCCAACATGAGACACAAATAAATAAAAGCCAGAACATCCATAGTCACAAAATGAATCATAAAAAAATGTTTATCTTTGATGAGGGGAAAAGCACCAGGCCATAGGCTATATACAAAGTTATATACCAGGTTATTTACCATGGGTTGCTGTTGAATTTTCATTTCATCGTTTTATCCATGATTTTATTGTACCGTTTATCTGTCTGGTTATTTTAGTGTTATTTATAGGTTTTGTTTTTTCCATTTCTTGTATTACTCTGTGTAAAACTGTGTGGCTGACCATGTTATTTTAAAGTGCTTTATAAATAGAGTTGGCTAAATGACTATAGTTTTATTCATTTATTTATTTATTTAAAAGGGACAATGCACATTAATGAACACAGAGTACAAGACAAGTGTAAATGCGCCAAAGTTAGCATAGAGCTAATTTCCATTCATAGTCCCTTGGCAGGTTTCTTACAAGTCATACAACATATAAAGTTACAATCCCTCATAACATTCAAGTATTTGGCTGCTGTGCTACCTATCAATAAAGTGCAAGTGGATAATAAAGATAAATAATAGATGTGAGGTACCTGTTGTCTGTGGGAGTGTTGGTGGCGGAGCTGCTCACGTCTTCAAATGGCTGTAGTTCTACGATCTCGACTCTCTGAGGCTCTGGAGAAAACTGCAGGATCACAGCAGTCTGACGCACACACTCCTGCAACTGACAAAAACACAATCATTTAAATGTGCCATAGTTTCAGAAATGTCAGATATTATGGAGGTTTTGGATTTTTCTGAATTGAGCTAATGGTAACTATCTATTCTACAGTAACCAGATGTCCCTATATATTAATTGGGGACAGTCCCAATTTCAGGCTACATGTCCCAACGAATATCTAACCTTGTCCCAGTTGTCCCCATTTTGACCAGAAGCAACACTTAACAGACTTAAAAACATTTTGCAAAGAATGTTACAATTGCAGCCATTACAAAATTACTTTCAAATTGTTTTTATATTTGCGAAACATGTTCAGACCTCCAACTTATAACTTTACATACTTTGAATTGCATGATTGTAAAGATTTCTGAAGCGTTTTAATTGCTTAGAAAGTAAAAAAAAAAAGGTTTGTCCCAGTTTTTGGGTCTAGAAATCAGGCCACCTTATTCACTTAAGGCAAGTACTTGATACTTGAATAAAGGACAGGAACATATGGTTTGATTGAGTCCTACCTCACTGTCTGTACTGCTACTTTCAGTGAACATCTTGGGCCTCTCACTGTCACCATGTGGTTCTTTTAATCGTTCATCTTTGCCCTCTTCTGCAGGCTGGATCTCCTGTAGATGCAAAACCACTATTGCCATGAGCTTTTTGTGCAATAGAAAAATGAACTTAATAGACTGGTTTTGTGGTATAGACTAAAAAGAAGAAACGAACCTGCTCTGAAGACTGGGCACCTCCATCCACCACTGTTTTGCTCACTTCTTTGAGACGCTGCAGTGCCGCCTCTAGCCCATAGGGGTCATTGGAGTCTACCTCTGTCTGTGGCTGGCTCTGTAGGAAGAATCACACACACAGGTTAGTTAACATAGAGACTAATTGGGCTATAGTAGACCAAAGGAATTGTTGTCATGTCCAGCAGAACAATTAATCGACTAAGGAAGTATATGAAGAGAGCTGAAACAGAAAAAAGTGATGTAATATTAATTGGGAACAAAACATATTAAGAAATGTTGTCAGTAAAACATATTTTAACCTGAAAATCCACCTAGGAGGATGAAAATAAAAAAAAGTTACTAAAATTAAATTAGACCATCTTTATTGATGCAGAGTGAATGCAACTAATCAACTATTTAAATTGTAGTTGACTCAGACCTCACTGACCAATTATTCGACTAATCAACTAAAGGCTGTCAGCTCTACAGATTTGAGCAACAAATGAACATATTTTAGTTTGCCTGAATTTCTATATATCTCTTTTAGTCTGACCTGTGGAGTGATAGGGGTCTGCTCGCGCCCGAAGGATGCAGACCGGGACAGTTTGCTTCGTCTCAAAGTAGAAGCTTCCTGGTTTCGTCTCATCCTCTCCAGCTGCTCCTCCACACTCATCCGGATCCTGCCCAACTCCCGCTCCCCAAAAACCATCTGGTCCAGGGCACTCCGGGGCCGATCCTGCAAGTACAAACAAGACTTATATTGCTTTATCCAAAAAAGAAGACTTATATTGCTGTGTGGAAGAGTGAGTGATGTCAGACAGCAATAAAAAAGTAAAATTTCATCTGTAATTTTAGCTGTTATTCCAACAAACAGTGAAAAAGAACAGCTCCGATGCCTTCTCCCAGTAGGACTAACCCAAATCCTCTCCACAGTTTCCAGTGGAGCTTCCAAAACAGGTGCCTGAGTAACCAAGCCCCATCCTTTGCCGAGGAAAGTGATTTGTGCTGTTTGAATTCAGATTGTATCCATATGGTCATCACCCAAAGCTCTTGATTTGACCAAGATGACAAAAGACACTGACCAGTAAGTTAAATGCCAAACCATATTAATGCAAAAAAGAAAGATTCATCTGTCAGTCTCCTGTTCTATCCTTCCTTCACATTGAACAAGACCATAAGATACTTGCACTACTTAAGACAGCCATTTTCTTTCTGAGAACCATGGCCTCAGACATGAAGGTGGCACATGCTATTTTCCTCTGTTCAAAGAGTTGGCAGAAGGCAACTCACTAAACTCAACAACACTAAACTCCTCCCACATCAGATTTGTCATCCCCAACTGCCAGGGTTGAAGAACACATCAGAAATACAAGCCAACAAGTCACAACAAGGACCATTTCATTAACTTTTGGGTGTCCTCCACTAGTTAAATTGCCACTTTGACAGATAATGTCAACAATGAACGACGAGACCAACTGACAACTCAAACTATATTTTCCACACAAGACACTTAATTATAGACCCAAAAAAATTGACATCTGTATGATATTGTCAAGGCATATTTGTTGAGTGTTCAATGTTGCACCAGACGTACCGCTCTAGGTTCTGGTTTCTTGGTCTTCCTCAGTGTTACATAGGAGGCGATGGTGGTGGATTCGGGGGGCTTTAGGCTGCACTTGGTCCTGGGCGGGACGATACCCACTGGACACGGTGTCACTGAATAGACACACACACACACACAGGTAAGATCCCCCAAAAATATGGGGACAACGGAGAATAGAGCGTATACCTTTGGTCATAGGTGTGTCCCTCCGCTCTCCTGCTGTTTCGGGACCCCCTCTCTCCTCACTGTGGGGGTCATCCGTCTCCTCCTCTTTCACTGTCGTCAATTCGGGTTCGCTCTTGTACAATCTGTAATCTGGCGCCTGCTACCAGTCCACAATACAAGCTTCAGATTTGTTGTTTGTAATGTGAGAACTCTATTCCCCCAAATATTTTTGAACATGACATGGAAAAAAAATCAACGCTCACACACAGCCAAGTGGAATTTCAATCTGTTCATTCATGGATTTAAAATGTAATGCAACTTCCAAGCAACTCTAAGATGGAGTAAGGGAGGCTACTATCTTCTTTTTGTATTTGCCATTAGGATGAACCATACACACTTTGTAAAAATGCAGCCTTGACAAATGATGGAGAAATCATTCGGTCATGACTCAAAAATACAAAAATATGGAAAATGATCACAATGACATTTCCCAGCAACTCTGAGATGGGGTATATCAACAACAACTGTGCAAAGGGAGGCTACTATCTTCTTTTTGTATTTAGGACGTTAGCATGAACCATACACAGTTGTGAGTTGATAAAAATGCAGCCTTGACAAATGGTTTGGAGGTGAGGGTTGTCATTCATCCAGGTTGAGTTCATTTTGAAGGTTGGAAAGGGAATATGGACAAGGTTTTTAGTGTAGAAAAGCTTTTGGACTGGCAGACGAAAGCTTTTCTACACTAAAAACCTTGTCCAAATGCCCTTTTCAACCTTCAGAACGGTTTGGAGAGACAAAAATATGAACGATGAGCACGATGACATGATTCAACTGAAGAAAAATCAATCCATGGATATTGCCAATGAAGATGGTCAAAAATAGTGATACTAAAAAAGGCGTGGCAGAACGGTGAATGGATAGACCACAGATGTTCTTACGCTGTGTGCTGTGTTTCTTGAAGCAGGCGCCCGCCCCTCCGAGTGGCCCGTGGGGTGGGGGTGGTGAGAGGCGGGGTTTCGGGCCTTGGTTTGGGGATAGTGTTGGGGCAGAGGTGGGCGAGGGGGAACCGGGTCACCCTCCTTCAGCGGACTGAGGGGCAGCAGCACTGTCTGTTAACAGTAACATCTCACAGCATCAGAAAAGATACCTCCAGGAAATCATGCTTCTTCACAGTGTCCCCAAATGCATTTCAATTAAAAGCAATACACTAAAATTGTGCTCTCAACCAAAGCAGTCATTTCCATTGGCAACACAGGAGTTTTATGGTCTTTATAAAGTGTGGTTTATACAATGCTCTGTGCTCTCTGGATCTGAGTTTTTAACAAGGAAAGAGACAAACAATTCCAAAACTATTCCATTAGTTTTTAATATAGTCTTTTTTACTTTATGACTTACCTCATTCTTGGATATGCTGGAGAGAGGTTTAGAGCCAGGAAAGCCTCCTTGAGTCAAAAGAAAACAATGCAGTGATTAAAAACAAAACTTTGCCTTGGCATTTTTCATCTTATCTACAAAAGACAGAGGATATTAATGGCATGTACCCTCAGTGGCCGGCTGTGGTTTGTTTTTGGCCAAAGCCTCCATCACGTCCTGGATTCTCCAAAGCTCTTTCTGGATCTGAATGTGGCGCTGGCTCGGAGGCTCGGTCTGTAAATACACACACGTGATATACTCTCTATGTGTGGGTGTAAGTGTGTGTGTACAGTATGTGTGTGTGTGTGTGTGTGTGTGTACAGTATGTGTGTGTATGTGTGTGTGTGTGGTAATTTGTGCGTGTGTGTGTGTGATGATGTTACTATGATATATATTGTGTGTGTGTGTGTGTGTGGTAATTTTACTGTGTCCTGTCTCTTTGGCTCTCACCTGTGGACTGCCCAGAGCCTCCAGTTGCTGCAGGAGGCTGGCCTTGGCCTGGCTCACGTCTCCCTCCAGACGCTCGTACTCCCGCCTCGAGAGCTGCAACTCCTACAATTAAAACATACGGTCTTAGGTGTTACTGTGTTACTAGGTGATTCAGCACATTGTAGAAATTGACTGAAGTTAACCCATTTAGCTTTTTTTTTAAGCATATATTTTTGGCCTTTTTTTAGGCTTTATTTGATAGGACAGATTGACAGGACACCAGGGAGAAGAGTGGGGAGTGACATCCGGCAAATGGTTGTGAGCCGGATTCGAACTGACTACGCCGGGGCAAGCTCTGATGGCTTGTATATGGGCCGCACACTATACCTACTGAGCTAAACAGCGGCCCCATTTAGCTTTTTATTATTTCTGTGAGGCTGGAGAGAATATTATTTTACTCACCGCAGTGACCCGGTTGAGTTCGCGACAGGTGCTCAGTAGCCCCCCCTGCAGGACGTCCCTCTGCTGCAGCAGGCTCTGGGTTGCGGCACTGTCCGGGGTCTGTTCACTGAGCTCCTGACTCGCTGAGAGCAGAGCTGTCTCCAGTGTGTGCTGCTCAGAACAACCACAATATCAACACATCTTCCCCTTAGTCAGTTCTATCTGACATTTTTGGCGATACGGACTTATTTTTATACATATTCTTAGATACCTAATCTTTATAATGCTTTATAATAATAGTGTTTTTATGAGTTTTATTCCTTTTTCAAGATTTCTATTAGAAAAAATTACAAAGTTCTAGCCTATCTTTAATATTGTTTTTTTAAAGTGTATTTACTCAAAACTGCTCAGAATGCAGATAGAACCTTATAATTCTAAGAGGACGACATATCAACACATATGCACACCCACGTATCACAGATTTAAAATATGTTTTATTGTGTTGGTGATACTCGTACCTTCTCTCTATGAAGCTGCTGCACTTTCTCCTCTTGTGTTCTCACCACCTTGTCTTGCTCGCATAGCCGGCTTAATTTGGTCTGACAAAACAGAACACAAATGTTTTTTATGGATATGTTTGTCATTATAATAAAGTCCACTGGTTTGATGCTTAATACAATTCAGCCATTTACTGTGCTTTCTAATGCACTGATAATTAAATAAATATGAATAGTTTCTTTTGTAACTTACATCAATGTCGGCATCTTCTGCATCACCGACTATGTTCTTGAACGTCTCTGGACTGATCTGGAATAGAAAAAAGCCTGTCAAAGCAGTGTTATTTTTGTTAGTGAGTGGATGACCCATGGATTTAAGTGGAATGAACCAATCTGGATACACAGAGGAACAATGAAGTGACCGTTTGTGAAGCTGACCAGACTTATTGTGCACATGTGGATGGGACACAAGCTCCACTATGAGAGAGATGGTCAGGGGTGGACACTGACTGCGCTGTCTGGACATGAAGGCTTACGTGTTGGTAGAGCTGTGGCCTCGGGGCTGAGTTCTCGATCATTGTGTGAATCATGAAGATGAGAGGCTCGTTCTCCTTTTTCTATCACAGCGCAGCGTAAAAACAGACAAGACTACAATGAGAACAAGAGAAAGCAGCTCCTCTATCGAACCAGGGACTAACACAAGATTATTACCGTACACCACTTATATTTAGTCTTAGTCTATACTATATACAGCAGCTCAAAAGTGGATCATCTGCGGAACATCCAGCACTGGATATGTGAGGGAAGTAGCTTGGTATTCCAGTCCCTAGTACGTTTTTTGGAAAGCGGGTCTGGTACCTTGTTTCACTGACCATTCAGGAGCTGTTTAGAACTTTGATGGAAGCTTCTGTTCTGATTATTTACTACATATTTATAAACTCCGCCCTTAAATTGAATTCAATGAATCAGAGACCAGACTAACATCTTTGTGTAGAATAGGAAAAGATTTAGTTGCGCCTGGCCAGGTTATCCGGGAGGTGGAGATCAAACTAAAAGCAGGAGTTTCTGTATGTCCTTTTACAGCATCATGATTAAATTGTTAGTGGCAGTGACAGTGACAGTGGGTGGACATGACCCTCACCTGGCTGTCCAGGTAACGCAGGCTCCTCTGTAGATGATGTGAAAGAACATCAGTCTGCTCAAAGGCACAACGGCAGAGACAGAGAGAAGGACAGATCAGAGAAAGAAACAAGGGTTGCACTCGAGCTAGTGCTAGTATGAAATTAGTGACAACCTTCAGACAGAAAACACTGTGCTGTTTGAATGTGTCATTTGAACATACAAAAAACATTAAACAAAAACATGTTTCAGTTAGTTTCAGACCATCTTTGCACAATATCTGATGATACCTGCCCCACACGACCTGCAGCTTTTCAAAAGCAATAGTATGACCATGACCAACAATGTGAAATATTTAACAAACTGTAGGGGGCAGTATTATGCAAAGACTTTCAGATCAATGCTTTTCTGCAAATGACAAATACACCAAATATTTACACACTCATGCAAACAGCTTCTGCAAAACCCAGCACACTCAAAATAATGTTGGCACCAAAAAATGATATTAGGCAAAATAAAACATTGTCATCTTATTGTTCACACAAGCTGATAAAAGTGCCACATCTCTGGTGAATAGATAATAATGTAATTTATGTAATTTTGTTTTCAGAAATGTGGCATTTTTATCCAACTCTTGCTTGAACATGCACACAAACACCGCCGTCACCCCAAACTCTCTGAAGCTCTGCGCATGAACCGTGCGTCTGAACCTTAGTTCAGGAAGCATGCACACACCAGTACCAGGCACAGGGCTGACCTTGGCGTTGGGCCCCTCGGAGCCCAGGGCCCTCAGCTGAGCGAGTGTGTGCTCGCGCAGGCTGCTGAGCTCCGCCTGCTGCCGCCGGAGTTTAATGAGCAGCAACGTCAGCTCCTCAGACTGTACAAAGCACACAACAACATCAGCTAACAGCTAGCATTAGCTACAGTCTGTATCCGTATCACTTCGTCATCAGTTACTCAAAATAGTAAAATATGTTATTTCTCTAAACCTTGGTTAAGTTCAGTGACATTTCCTAAACTTGAAGGACATTCCATTAGTGCACCACCAGACTAAACAGCACTGACAGGTCCCTATAAACTTACTGTGCATCTGCAGCACAGAAAGCCATGGGCTGACAAGATTCCAGAAACACAATTCACACAATTTACAAATCAACTGAACACAAGCCCATTTTATTAGGTAGGGTCGCTTCATGGATTAACCATCTGCACAAAAACTCCATCATCCACAAAACTAAAAAAGAGCTCCTCTAAGACAGTATACATTTTGAGCTGGATGTTAAATGTTAGAGAAATTGAGTCTTACCGTCTTTCCCTGAAGCGACTGTGGAGTGATGTTGTGTGGAGAGACACCAGCCGCAGAATAACGCTCAGGAGGAAATCCCATCTATGATAAACACATTCATTATTTATAAATCAATATTGCTCAGAAAGAAAAACAATAACCACAAATACATGTTAAAGTGTACTCTGGAAGCTTCCTAAAAGAAATTGGTAAGACTATCTGACCCCTGTGATGTATTGTAAAGTACAATCTGTCACAATTACTTATTTTACTAGAGTCCATACAGCACCATCAAATCAATGTTTGTGGGTTACCACTCTGACCAATGTAAGTTGAGTTTTTAAGTGCAGTAGTAGCCAACAAATTGTGAATTGATATTGCTGTAAAAGGCCAGGGGAGGGACTAAATTAAAACTTAACTACAACTGGGAAACTATTATTTCAATCTTTAACTATTTTAGGAAATCTCCAGTCTACAGCTTTAAAGGATTCAGAAGACACAATGTACCCAGATCAGTTCTTAATCAAAGCCCCACAGTACCTTGTGTGGGTGAGCTTTCTGCCGGCCGAGAGTGGAGTCTGTGAACACTGGGGAGGACAGTTCGGAGTGGGGGCTGCCGGGATTTGGTGCCACCTTCTGGCGCGGAGGAGGTAATGTGTTGTAGATGGAGCCGTGAGACGGGGAGATGGGGATGGAGGGTGCTACACTTTCACAGAGGTGACTCATGGTCTTTGTGCTGGGGAGGGTGCCATAATGACCTGCACCTAGAAGAAGAAACAGTACCATCAGTTAGCATTATCAATACAATAGTGCATTTTAAATCTGGGGCTAGAGCTACATTATCTTATAAGTATTGTGTAATTTTGACATGTTGATTGGTTTATTGACTTATATGTTTGGATTCATGTGTGTGCCTGATACTAAACTAGAATCTAATTAATTGTTCCTTGTTGTGTCATTCCCGAACTTCCCTGAAAATTTCATCCGAATCCGTGCAGTAGTTTTTGAGTAAAGTTGCAGGACAGACAGAAGGACACTACCGAAAACATTATCTTCTTGGCGGAGTTATATAAGCACCACAGTGGTTGAGTGTACCTGTGGGCGGGGCCAGGCTGAGTCTGGAGTAGGCCTGTCTCTGCTGCCACTCGTAAAGCTGCCACATGGTGTCGTCTTTTATGGACCTCCTCTTTTCGGCGGAGCTCACGGCACACACGCTCTCGGGCCGGCACAGGCTGTTACGAGGCAGTGTGCGGTAGCCCTCGGGGTAACGGGGCACAATCGGGGTACGGTGACTGGGCATGTTTCTGGGTAAGGTCTGGTAAGAAGTAACACTGGGACAAACATATTCATTCATCATTATAAATTCAGTCTTTTATAGTAGTTGTTAAAATACTGGTTTCAGAAGCTGACCTGGTTGCGTCGTCCTCTCGGGGGCGGTGAGTGCGTGTCCAGGGGTCCATTGGAGCGATGGAGTTAGACCTAGACAGACTGGTCCCAGAGGGGATCTCAGGGGGCGGGACCGGGGTGTGGAGGTGGAGCCTGGAACTGCCGTCTGGTTGGTCCACAGCTGAAGACACAGACCCATTGAGCTTAGACTGGTTTAATCGAGAGGCAGACACAGCAGCTGCGATGGCTGCCGCCTGCGCAGGCTGCAGCTGTATTTTCGCCCTCTCTGCGCTGCGGTCTCGGGGGAAGCCATATTTGTCTGTGTCCCTCAGAGTGGCGTACTTGTGTGTGTCTCTCAGAGTGGCGTAGCGGTCACCCTCTCGTAGTGTGCTGTACTTCTTCACCTCTTTGAGCGTGCCGTATCGGTCCATCACATGTATGGTCCCATATTTGTTATTCCCATACATACAGCTCCTGTCTGTCTCCCTGAGGGACAGTGCCCTCCTCACCTCCTTCACTGGGACATACTTCTCTGTCTGCTGCAGTGGTTGTGTGTGTGCAGCGAACGTTTCTGCCTCTTTCTGTGGTAAAAGTTTGGGCACATCTGGAGTGTATGTGTCCTCTGTTGGACTCAGTGTGTCGTTCTTATGTGAACTGTACTTGTCTCTGTGAAGCGCACACGGCTCCTCTTTCTGCAGACAGTATTTCTCTCCGTTCTTTCGAAGCAGGAACAGTTCTCCATCTTTGTGTAGGATGTACTTTTCTCCATCCTTCTGAAGCATGTAGCTCACTCCATCTTTCTTCACCAGGTACCGCTCTCCATCTCTGTGCAGAGTGTAGTAGTCCCGCTGCTTCTCCCCTTGTTTCCCGTCCGCTCTGGAGCAAGATGGCTGACGTGTGGGCTCTCGGTTTCGCTCGTTGTTTGTGATCTCTGGGTGTGTTAAGGCTTGGTGGTTTGGTACATTGTTAAGTTCTTCTTGTCTCTTCAAGTCGGCATTCATTTTGTCCAATCTGAGGACACAGAACCAAAGAGCTGTCAGGACATCTTTGACAATACAAGTGGTGCAATTATCTGGGTTATCATCTCATCAATGGTAAAATTACATTATTTTGCACATAAGTATAATGTAGTTTGCAGACCTTCGGAGAGGCTCTGTGTGAACAAGTGCAGTATCGGTCATGACCTTCATCCAGGACTCCATGTCTTTGGACGCGTCGCTGCAGAAATAGTATGTCCTCATGTTGGGGTGGGTGGCCTAAAGAGCACAAGAGGACATTACCCAAACAAGGAGGCCTATAGGGACACACTGTACCAAAAATGCTTCACCAATAATAGTTCATCCCTGGCCTCTACAGCAACATCAAATCAGAGTTTGTGTGTGCTGCCAAACTACTCAACTGTGACACAAACTGTGAGCTGAAACTGCTTTAGAGGCCAGGGGAGGGACTAAAGTGAAATATAAATGATGACAGATTACCTTTTTTACTCCAGAGAACCGAGTAAAATTTAAGCTTTTTATTTTAATATTTTTTTACTTAAGGAAAACGCCAGACAAAGATTACAAAAGCCAAATACCTTGAACGCATATTTTCTGCTGATATGGTCATCCACTGACAACATGGAGATGTGGAAACTAGGCAGCAGGATACTTCCCAAAACATTGTCTTCTTTATCATCTGAACACACACAGACACACAGACACACAGACAGACACACACACAGAGAGAGTCAACTCCAAATAAGAGCAAAAATGTGACCAAAAATGAGCAGGTGCAGTCTGTGTTACCTCGATAATAGAAGAGGCACATGTCTGATAGAACGAACCACCTTTTCTTCCATAGCTTCATGCCAGTGCTGTCCTGTAGGGTGACAGGCAAAGTTATTAGTTAAGATATTAGTATTTGAAAGTTCACAGTAGTAAAACCCTGATAAGTAATATGAGTCCCTTGTTTATTTGTAGATATTGTAAAACCTGAAAGAAAATCTGCTTTGTTTTCCTATATTATCCTCCTGCTTAGA
>JAVQKG010366653.1:0-10482 GCA_036025885.1 Hypseleotris bucephala | reverse complement strand
CATACAACTTAACTTCGTGTTTCCCCTTTATAATCATGCGCCGATGTGAGCTTGCCGAGAGCCTTTAAAAGAGATACAATAGAAATGTATCAAAAGCTGAAGGCGGCCATTACGCTTTTTACTTTGAAATACACCAACAAATACATACTACCTATGTTTTTATTTTACTCGCTATTTCAGTTCAACTTTTCACTCATGCCGCTACGTCATCCGTCAAAATTCCTTGCGTCTCTTTACCTCAGAGTGCAGTAGAATTGAGAGAGCTAGTGTACACTGACACAATTGAATTTAATGGAGTTCTAATTGTTGAGGCAGACGCGACAGACTTCTAGCCAACATTATAAGCGACAGAATAGGGAATTGGGAAGGTAACCAAATTATATCCTTTGTAACGGAGCCAATTAATAAAATGTGAGATGGCATATTGATCTAATGTTTCTTTCTGTGAACTGTAGACTTCACATGCTCCTACTGTATGCTTTGGTTTAAAAAAGTATCGCAGCACTAGTACCTATCACAATAGGACTGAACAATTTTGATTGATTTTATGACAGATATTACGATTAGATTTTTGATATTGTTTTTAAACCAATACTCGGTTCACAGCACATTTTAAACCTGCATTAACGCTTGAAAAAATACAAAAATATTAACTGTCAAACTTCCACAATAATCACATGCCTTTTAAAACATGCGTGTTGAGTTTAAACCTACAAGAGAAGCAGCTTTTTTACTATTTATTCCTTTTTATGGGAGAAAATATACTGACTAAAAATTTGCAGCCATTGCGATTTTGATTAATTAATCTTTCAGCCCTATATCACAATAATGTCTAGTCTATAATGAAACTCAAGTGTCTAAGTCCTTGAGTGAACCTGTGTTACTCATTAGTGTGAATGGACCCCAATGGATCCACCATCTGTCCTGGAGTCTATTAGCTCAAGTTTAAAACAAAACAACCTCACCTTTTTAGGAAATCTTCCCCTAAATATCCCAAAACTGCTACAGACAAAAACAATCACCTCACTTGATTTAACAAATTTATGACAGAAGCAAACCAAGCGTGGAGATAAAATTACTAGTTGTTAAGTGATCCAAGCCACCAATGAGTTCACCAGGCCTTTCCAAGTCATTTGAGGTGTATATAGAAAACATAAGTGTCAGAGTAGGTTAGCAGACCCATGTGTAACTAATTTTACCGACGAATAAAAAGTGAGAGAAAACATAGAGCTATTATCACTTAGTGAATGGAAGTGACTCATGCTGCCTAAGTTTACACCAGTGCTCTCTAAGGGACGGGGGAGTAGAGTGATTTAGGGACAGATTTTCTTTTGCTGTGAATGAAGGAAAGCACCAAACCACGTAAAAAAGACAATATTTTAAAATGTGTTGGAGTGAGTTTCTAGTAGCATGGAAACAGTGCTCACATTTGTCATTAGACAAACAGAATAGACAGAGGAGAGACATCAGGCAGTACAGCAAGTGCAAATAAACTGGGGCCCAAGCAGTCAAAGAACCACTGGGAGTCCATTGCAAAACCAAGACTAAATCATGACTAAACTAGATAGCACTTGGAGAGCTCATCACGTCAGCTAATTTCCAAGGATAGCTCCCAAAATTTAATCGTCAGGTCTGTGTAATTCCTGACCTTTGATGAAAATGTTATCCAAACTGGAGCAGTATTTTTGAGTAAAGTTGCTGACAGATTCTTATAAAAAATCCTGGATTAATCCTGATCACTACAAAAATTGTTCCTTGTGTAATTACTGACCTTTCCTGAAAATTTCATCTAAATCCCTTCAAAAGCTTTTGCATAGAGTTGCTCAGACAGAAAGACAAACCTTTTAGTGGAGGTAATCAATTCCAAAACAGGACTTAAGAAGTTCTAAACAAGGAGAAAAAAATGACTAACCATGACTAAAATAGCATTAAGGCTAGCCTCAAATAGGACTAAATTCTGATTTAGGGTTTAAATCAGGACTAAAGAAGGGATGGTCGAGAACATAAAAGTGTGTCTTACGTGTGTCCGATCTCATGAGCGATGGTGAAGGCTGTGCCCAAACCGATGTCCTCATTTATACTACAGCTCCTCTCCGGCTCACACATCCCACCAACAGGAGCCAGGCCTGTCACATACACACAATAAAAAAACTCAATTCAAAACATATACATACAAACTGATCAAAACTTAATACACACAAACAACCTGACCTGTGAATATGAATTATGTTCAAAGATTTACTAATTTAATCTTTTTTACGTACCTATCCTTCCACATTACCTCATCAAATGAATCATCTGCTAAGTGATACAGTACCGTGTGAATGTTTTTAGGTAAATGTTAATAATGTTGTAAAGTAGCAAATGGTTAATAAAAGGGCTAATTAAATGTTTACAGTGTTTTAATTGCCTTGGCTTATGTTTAGTGACTATCTTCACCTGTTTTACCTCCACCTATTCTTAACATCTCTGAGTCTGACAAGGATTAACATGAAGGTACAGAAAGATGTGAGCAGCCTACAACCAATGTGATTCTGTGCTTCAAAAATGAATAATATAATGAGTGGACTTAAGAATGCAAATTGACTATATTTTTGGCCATTTTAGCTTTATTTTGATAGGACAGTAGATTGACAGGAAATCAGGGAGTTGAGAGTGACATACGGAAAACTGTCGGGAGTAGGATTCGAACTCACAACACCGGGACGAGCACTGTAGGCTCTGTATATGGGTATATGTATTTAAAGGCTTTTTCTGTACACTCATTTTGCACATTGTAAGCTAAATAAACTAAATAAATTGCATATTTTGAAAGCTATTTAGCAGTCTGTCACTTGCCTGTAGTGTATTTGATTTAGATTACATGTGGTGGATTTACCTAGAGTCTCACAGGGCTTGTTCTTCTGAATGCAGATGTCGTACCTGAAACAAAAACATAAATAAAACATAAACCCGTCTGTTTACTGTGGAAACTCGGTGTGAATCTGCTGCCAACAAACACAGCACTTTGAGTAATCTGCTGAAATCTACCGTTTAACTGCTCTCATTCATCAGTCACAGGCATTATTAATGACTATTCACTATATTCTCAGATGTTATTGTAATCACAGAGGGGTGCATGTAAAAACTGTTCACTCATAGGATAGTTTGGAAATTAAGACTTTATAATGACATGGGTGTTTTTTATCAAGGATTTCAAAATATTTCTAGATATTGTATCATTTTCCAACCCAGTCTCTTGAAATAAGGGTGGTAGTGGACAAAATAAATTGTTTGTCGACTAAAGTCATATGACCGGGAGAACAATTAATTGAAAAAAAGATCTGGTAACATCTGTTTTAAAAATATAGAGTCAAATATATTTTAACCTAATCTATTTTAACCTAAAAAATGACCTAAAAAGTACTGTTGTCAGCTTGAATTAAATATGAAAGCAAAAATTCTTGAGTTATAAATTAGACCAGCTTTACTGATGAAGAATGAATGCAACTACTAGACTACAATAAGTTGACTAAGACCTCACTCACCGACTCAGCCCTACTTAAAATGATAAGACATGGTTCAATGCGAAAACCCCAGTAGATCATCAATTTCTGGAACACTCCACCACTCAACAGTGTTCACAACAAGTCACTTAAATTCACATTATTCTTCATTCTGATGCTTAATTTGAATTACTACAATTTTCCTGAGCATATGTGGATGAATGTGATGCAAAGTGTGTCGTCCTAATAAAGTGACCATGTATTTGGAGTTAGCTCAGCCTACAGTTTGTGATGTTTTTGTGAATGGAGAGGCTCTAAGGAGTACCTTAAGGACACATGCTGGGACCACAGTGATAGCAGACAGATAGCAGATATAGTAGAAAAAGAACAATAGTCGGAAATCACTGACAGTCAATGTGTGGTGTCTTCTGTCGGGACCCCTTCCACCCAAATGTGATAAACGCAGTCGTAAAAGTTCCCACCAAAACCAGGGCCAAAAATTCTGTCCTTAAAAAGCATTCATTATTTGACCATCCTGTCCCCTCGCCATATACAATATCTGTAAACACTGTTCTTTCTATCCTTTATGTCTATACTATCTTGGCCCCTCTTTATTATCTGTCCATGCTGTTGTGTATTTGCAGTCCATACATTTCTGTTGTAAATCTTTCTACCAAACCACATCTTAAAACAGCCCTAAATTCAACAATTTGTGTCTAATTTTAATCTTCCCCCTATCCATTATCTGTCTCTTCCATACCTTTGTTCTATGTATCTATTATGTCTTCACTGTCCCTCCGATCAATACATTTACTATAACCTTCACAGGATGGTAGTGGTCATTGTATGCTCGGGAAGGTATGTGTGGCAGCCCTGGTCACGTAGGGATGACTGTCACCAAACTGTGGACCAGTGTTTGCACATTCCTCACTCCATAGCATCAGTGTTTGACATTGTTTTAGCAGTAGTAGAACCAGTTGTAGTGTGGGAAAGGAACTGGTGAGTGGGCAATTTCTGAGTTGGTGTAAAAAGATGTTTAGGTACGTGTTCAAAAGACAACAATTAAACTACTTTATTTGGAAACATGCATACTTTTAGTTGGTCAATGAACACCAGCCACTTTATTAGGTACACCTTTTCATTTGGGAAAAGCTGGGATATTAGCAATCACATAACAGCAATTCAATGTATTAAGTGGAGAGAAAGACAAACCTGCAGAAGTTAAAACCGATGATCAAAATTAAGAAGAAAGATGATTTTAGTAACTTTGAAAATTAACTCATTTGAGGATTGTCATAATAAAGTGATCTACTGGGATTTCCCCATACAAATATTACTGAGAAGAAGAAAGAAATATCTAGTAAACAGCAGATTAGAGATAAAGTAAGTTAAAACAGTGTATAGGTCAATGGAGAAGTGAGCTATCAACTGAGCTAAATGCAGCATAGGACAACATCATGCCCATTGAAGCAGATGGACTCCAGCTGCAAAAGCCCACACCAGGGCCACTTTATAAGAACAGAGTGTACTAAATAATTAACATTTCATTTGTTAATTCTGCCTTGTGAATCTCTAAGATCATGGGGTGCTAGTATATCTAAATAAGATCAAAACCAGGTCTAAACATGGACTAAACCAAGGCTATGAAAACCTGCATTGGACCCTTTGTCACAACAAAGACATTGCTTAATATTTCAATAATCCCCTTGTCTAGTACAATAAGTTCAGATGCTGAGTTGTGCAAAGCGACAGGACAAAATACATCCCAAACGTCCCGACCTTGGCCGAGTTTAAAACTATGAGGAGATGGACTGGGAATGTTCAACTCTGAAGAAACACTTAACCCTGATTGGACCAAGAGATACTTTTAAAAACATCATTGTGATTTATAGGACATTTTATCAGACTGCTTGATAGTGTCTGGTAAATTCAACTTTAAATGTATGAGTGACATTTGTTTTAAAAGAGGTCTCAAATCATTTTGCAATTATCTTTTTGTTTAGAAAAGCCAGATTCACACAGTAAAGTATTGTAATGTGCGAAAATGCAAAAACAGAAGTGATTGAAACTTGTTTTTACAGTCAACCAAACTTGATATTATTCACAAGATAGTTAAGTGACAACAGGTCTTTAAATCTACAATGTACAATAAATTCAAACAAGGAGGTTATGTTTTTACTGGCACTGGTTAGCTAGTCTGTTAACTTTGCATGATAACTCAACCACACTTGACATTACTCAAGTAAAAGTAAACAGTATGCTGCATTACAACTATTCTTAAAAGAACAATTTATTCAAGTCAATTAAATTGCGTTAATATAACTGATTACTAACCACCTCTGATTAAATTTGAAGACGTGAACGAAGAAGTGATGCTCGCTTAGGTCCATGATTTTGTACCAGATTTTGTAAAATTGTGAGATATGGCCAATAAATATGAGAGAAGATCAATTACTTTTAGTGAATTCTTTACTATTGTGTTATTTTATGTAGTAATTCATTTCAAATACCTAAGTCTATGAATTGATCTGAATGAACTGAAGTCTATAAATGGTGAATCAATGTGAATGCTAAATGGCCACTGACCAGGATGTAACCCGCCTCAGGCCCATAGTTGTTGGGATAAGTAAAATATGCTTTCTAGTAATTTAAAAGAACAATGAAGAGAACCACAGCTGGAAAACCCAGGAATGCATGCGGTGACATAACTAGTAATTGTCTCGACATATTTGTGTCCGTTTTAGAGCTATTTTCAGTCTAGGAAACCATTGACAGAAGAACCACAGAGTAAAAATAACATTGCTAATAACGGTCACGGCTAATGATGCGGACCTTTTATTTGTCCAGCTCTTTGCTTTGGCAGGTGATTGATATTTTGAGAAGGTAAACTTTGGCTGCAGTGGTTTTACAGCACGGATATACTTCATAAATCGTGGTTCACCTGTCACATCACTATAAGGGGACAGTGTTACTATGGAGTGCTGTCTGTTGCTATGCTTCTAATAGTAGTCTAATACAGATGGTAGACAAGCTGCTTATTGACAGAAAACATTTTAAGACTTTGGATATAAAATAACTTTCCAAAAAACTCCCAAGCCAGTTTTTAACAATACAGTACAGCATGTTCTCAATTATATTTTATTATTATTATATATTATAATGGGCTTGGTGATTGTGCATAAAGTACTGTCCCAGGCTGTCCGACACACGACTTGTATCGTGTATTGTGGTTATTAATGTAAAAAAAAACATTCTAACTATAGCTAGTTTTAACAGTATAAATAAATGCTCAATCCAACTCGATAAAACCTCAAGCCATTGTATAAGGCTTGAAGTTCTACATAAAACTTCCCCACCCACATTCACCCTTCTCTAACCTGGTTATGAGCACGGCGGTGTCGTGGTGAGCGATCCCGTTATCCGGTATGGCGTTCCCGTAACTGTTCCGGTGCTGAATGGACTTCTGCCATTTACAGAAGCTGTCCAGAGACTTCCCGGCGTGGTGGTTGATCTCTAAAGTCGGCTGGTGAAGACAAGAGGCAAAAACATACTTGGTTTTACGATGTTTTTACTGTTTTTACAATATTTTGGCACCATTAAAGCTGCACTACCTGATTTTGTGACTGTAAAAGTCATGTGTCTAAAAAGTTTGAATGATACACTCCCCTTTCCTAATTTCTCTCTTTCACAACCCTCTATCACAGTCTCACACAAACCAGGATGTATGTACAAAGGAGGTATGAGAATAACTTAGCAGTGATCTGGAGTTGGCTTATAATTCTTTACAATTAAAATACTGTAAATAAGCTGTGAATTTTGAAATAAAACATCAGCTTCCCCACATTATTCCTGATAGATTCAAGTTCTTGATGAATGAAGGATGTATCGACCACTCAGAGTGCTACTGTCCTAAGAAAGCATGTGATTGCTTAAACAGTTCCTTACCTCGCTCTAAAACAAAATCCCTTATAATACAACACACAGGTGACCTCAAAGTCAAATTTTTTTCTCAGATGACTTCTGTTATGCTGTGCTAATAACCAAATAATTATCTTTGACAAAATACAAGGAAAAGGAAATCAGGAAGTGCAGCTTTAACAAAAATTCAAACTTCAAATGCTAATAGTGTGTTTTCTATCACTATAAGCATGCAGTAAGGAGAAGGAGGTAGCCTGCTTCTTTGCCCACAACTGGAAACCCCTTGTAACCCAAAAATGCATGCGGCGACATAACTAGTAATTGCCCCGTCCCACAATTTCTCGTTTTTGAACCCACTGCTGGCTTATGTGCTTATGTAGCTTTGCCGTTTTCAAACCAGGAAACCAATGATAGACTACTTTCAATATTGTGCCAATGTTTTTGAGCCAGTACTAATATTGGCTAATGACAGTAACATATACATTTCTGCACTCGTCAAGACGACATTTGAGTGGTCCTAAATTGTGCACTGTATGGATAGTATGGAGCATAAAACCCCAACACACACATTCTTGTTTACATTTTTCATGAATGATTTTACATTTTTGATTGACTACATTAGCAATTCACCTCTATAACTTTACAAATGTTATATTTATTGACACATACAGTAAATATTTTATGTCCCAAGTACCACCTAGGACTCCACATCTAAACCAAGACCAAATGATGCCTTAATCAGGTGTGAACTAGGACTAAACCAGGTCTAAACCACAAGACTAGACTAGGACTAAGCAGGACTAACCCATGTCCCAGTACCACCAGAGACAGCCCATGCACCAGGTAATATAAGGTTTATTCGCCTATTTTTGTTTAAAAGGTGAAACTAAATGTTTTTCAGCTAGTTATAGAAGGTCAGTGTCTCAGCATACTGGATTCAAACATGTGGCAATAAAACAATAAGCTACTTCTGACTAAGTTTTTGACCAATTTGAAATAACATAATATGATAGAATTGCTCAGTTAGCTTAATAAGGCTCCTTCAAATCATCTGTCAGTTCACTAAACATTTAAAATTGCCACCAAACCACAGATTCTACCCACATGCTGGTGAAAGTGAGCTAACAGGGGCACTATAATGGCTTGGGCATCTCGGTTTCGTTTTTGGAAGAGGGTCATGGACTATTTTGAACGAGTTGAACCTGTCTGTGGTTGAGTCAGAGTCTGTCAGTGCTCAAATATAACTGTGAGTCACATAGAAGTTAATGGTTAAAGGCAACTTTTTAGTATTTTGGGCAGTAGAGACACAGGAGGCAGAGGGACTATCAATCAGAAGTTTTGGGGGTTAAAGGTTTAATCAGATATGTTATTATAGTGGTGGCAACAATGATTCTCTTGATATTGTCATAATATAGGACCTTTAAATACTTGTTGCAGACAGTTAACATTATCCTGCTGTTGTGTCCTTGGGCTAGACACTTCACCCACCATGCCTGGATGAATGAATGAAATTCAATAGTAGTGGCATGTTTGGTGGTAGTCTGGGAGTTTGTTACCACCACATATCTCCAATCCACTTCTAATTAGAAGCGTGATACAATCTTGTCTTGTGTGTATACCACATAATAGATTTGATGCCTGCCTTTTTGTTTTCCCCACTCCAAAAAATGTGTTTACATAAAAATTTACTTTAATGAGTACCTGTTGACTTGATTAGATGCAACGCTTACTGACTTACAAACTACTCCATTGGTCTAAATACTAAACACTCAAATGAATTTCATACTTGCTAATGATAGGTCCTAATAATGGCTCACTGTATAAATTAAATAAATCACTTCTTGGCAAAAACACCGGTATTTGCTGAAAGAGAAGTCACTGTTTTCTAAGTCACAAAGCTGCTCTGTCTCAAAAGTGCTCTCATTTGCTGAAGTTTTAAACACTTCCTGGTTCGTCTCTTCCTTACTTCCTCCCTTGTCCACTTTCATTAAAACTGACAGTCCCAGGACCATTAGTCTGGCTGACCGGGACAGGACCAGGAAAAGACTAAAGCCAATCATTTGAAAATAAACAAGGGGCTCATACAGCAAAAAGCAGAGTCATAGTGACACAGGGAGGAAAAGAAAAACGCCCTTATAAATATGCAAAGACGATGATGATTAGTTCAATATTTTTCAAACATTAGCAGCAACTTTATCCAAATCAAACTTAGGCACTTAAGTTACACTCCAGGAGTCGATTAAGTAAATAGTAATCTAACTTGTAGGCCTTCATAGTTTTTTGTCATCAAATAAATAATTTTAAAATTCAAATATTTTAAAGAACATTGGCAAAAACCCTAGTCCTGCCATCTGAAAATACCATACACAAGAAGGTCTAAACCAGGACTAAAGCAAAGACACATCTGAACCATGTCTAAACTAGGACTAAAGCATACAGACATTTGACTTGTGGTTGGCTGAACTGTCTAATCATATTTAGAGTAACCAAATTGAGAAAATCTTATTGAGCAAGAAAACATCCACAAATACCAATGGGGGGATGTTTATGCTGTATGGACTCATTTATAATTTTTAATCAAACTGAGAAACTCTTGGGAACTTGAGGAAGAAAACATCCACAAAGACAGATATGGGGACGTGAATCCTGTATGGACACGATGTATTGACTAATTTAAAAGAATACTGGTGTTTTATGTAAGAAACTAGATTAAATTTCAAAGCAGATATGTGAGTGTACCTGGTCCTCCATGAGCAGGATGAGCCGTGTGACGACGATGTTGACTGCGTTGCCCAGGCTCGAGTCCTGGAACAGTTTGGCAACCTGACCTCCAAAGAAACAAGAAAACACCAGTCTTAAAAACACATCAGGACACAATGGACACACTTTATCACATATAATGATAACAATTATATACAGCCTTTCTGATAATGGTACTTAGAATCAAACAAAAATCTGCATCTTTTTTTTTTTGAGCTCTCTCCATTCTGTAGAAACCTACTGAAAAGTAATTTGTCTTTCTTGCTTATTAGTTTTGATATAAATATATAGGAAATTATGTTTGTCTGCTCTATTTTGA
>JAVQKG010366611.1:0-10473 GCA_036025885.1 Hypseleotris bucephala | reverse complement strand
CATGTCCCATATATTCACTATCCCTCCTCTGTACATGTCCCATATATTCACTATCCCCCCTTGTCCCATATATTCACTATCCCTCCTCTGTACATGTCCCATATATTCACTATCCCTCCTCTGTACATGTCCCACCACTAGAAGGAACCACTAGAAAGAGCCCCTTAGTTCCTGTACCAAAATTTGAGAACCATTGAAGCTAAAGTAATGCTAAACTCACAAAATACATACCTTATATAAACCATTAACATTACTCACTCAAATCTTTCATCTATTTGTGAACAAATCTCTCCCCTTGTCTCCTAAAAAACAGGACCAATGGGACCAATCTATAGGTCTAAACCAGGACTAAACCAGGACTAAAGTAGGACTAAACCAGGACTAAAGTAGGACTAAATCAGGACTAAATCAGGACAAAACCAGGACTAAAGTAGGACTAAAGTAGGACTAAATCAGGACAAAACCAGGTCTAAATTAAGACTTACTAACTCCTGAGAACCACTAGAATGAGCTTATGTACCATTGAACCTAAAGCAATGCTAAACTCACAACAAACCCATTCCAATCTCTATATAGCATTTCTAAATTCATGATCATCTTTCAAACCAGGACTAAACCAGGACCAATCTATGTCTAAATTAGGTCTAAATTAGGTCTAAATTAAATCTTACTAACTCCTGGGCACCACTAGTATGAGCCCAATAGTTCCTCTACCAAAATTTGTTGAACCTATGCTAAACTCACAACATACATACCTTATATCTAAACCATTTACTCCATATAGCATTTCTGAATTCACTCAAATCTTTATCTGTAAACATCTTCCCCCTTGTCTCCCCCCTCCTACCCCTTCTCACCCCCCTACGATGCCTTCTTTCTGGATAATTTAAAATGTGTCGCCCGCCTGTGTCTTCTGGATGGCTAGCCTTTGATATTTAGCGAGCTCCATTTGGCACAAACCAGCCTGGGGCCGCAGTGCTTCCTGCTGACGCCGGGACTATACCAGAGACCTCCTCCATTTATCTTAGCCCCCCTCAATGCTTACTCATTATGGACCCACACAAACAGTTTGACCCCACCCACCCCTGATGCATCCCACTGCTGCACATGCAAACAGAAATGCATGTGTGGAGGAATAAGTAAATTCAGCACACATTTGGACTTTGACTTGAAGATTCATATGATGACAAAAAACCCAAAATGTCTATACTTTTTGAATTTTTTTCTTTTTAAAGACTGATGAAAGCTAATCAGCTACTGTGTGGTAACTTAAAAAAAGTTGTATTCATTCATTCATTCATCTATATATTTTTGCTTTTACTGTATTTGGTTTGGTAACATAGTAATGGTCAGATCTTCTTTAAATTTTGACATTTAAGTCATGGAATATATTGTAATGTACTTGCTACTATTAGAAGACAGGACTACAACTGCTTGGAATGAAGGTGATTCTATTTTTATTTAAAGTGCAAAGTTTCAGCTCCCAAGTTCTTTTCCTCTTATAATGGCGTAGATTTATATTGCACTTTTCAATACCACATGGCTTTCTAAAAGTGCGACATCTTCCATTTTTCATTCACACCACAAACACACTGGTGATGACAGAAGCATGGCTGCCATTGTGCGTCTACGGCCCTCTTATCAGACACACCTGTCTTAACATTTTGATTTGTTATTTAATAGGACTACAAATGCTACAAATTGTGCCTAGCAATGTCTGGATTTGGTCAAGCAATAATAGAGCCTTACAAATAGCTTGACCCCACCCACCTCTACTGCCCCCTACTGCTACACATGCAAACAGTAATACATGTGTGTGGGGCAATAAACAAATTCAGCCCACATTAGTACCCCATGGACTTTGCATTGTCGATTCAGATTGCGAGACCAGATCGCTGCTCATTTTTCCACCCTCCTGCTGTGATAAATGCCTGCGTTTTACCATACACCATGAGCCCATCTACATTTGTGTGTGGTTTAACCCATGTAATGTTTTCACCTCCCCTTTGGCACACAATGATCAGTATAAGTGTTTCTTAAAATCCCATGCAGATAGCGTTTAAGCTTATTTGCATATACTGAATTGTAATTTTATGCTTATTGACTACTGTGGTAAGTATTTTTGGATTGTCACAAGGAAGTTAGAATTTCACCAGCACATTTAGATTTTTTGTAATATTGATTACACTGGGACTGGAAAAAAGAGAAAGAAAAACAGGCAGATATCAGGCCCAATCAAAACTGTACATATTGGAATATCGGTATCTGCTTAATTTTTTTTTGCATTGGTGCACCTTTTAAAAGTGTATTTCAATTCAAAAAAGTGTTTTGCATCCCCTGCTTCATTTGCAATTGAGGTTTCAACAAAGTAACAAAGAACTTTCCATTCTATAGTTAAAATATGCAAAAGTGGAGTGATTTTGTTTGTAGCCAAAGTTTACCTCCACAGAAAACAATATAAGATGTTTTGTCTTTGTCTGCATTATTGTCACTTTTGGGAATTATATTGAACCATCTAAGACAAATAAATATGTCCGACTTGGAACCCTTATTTTAAAATTCCCCAAAGATTTCTTTCCAACTTTAAAAGAACATGTAGCATAGTTTTTATTGTGATGAAAACAGAGTCTCTTCTCAGATCCTTGTGTTTTTGCAGCGTCCGCAATTTCCTCCATCCACTGTCTAGAGCTGTAAAAAAGACTACCTACTCTTTACAAGCTCCGCACACAAATATATTTTAGTTGTTATTTGACAGAACCTGGATAGAAATGGTGTAAAATCACTTTAAACGTGGCAGAGTTTGTTTGAAAAAAGAAATATCTATGGTTTGAATGAAAAATAACAATGCATCATATTTTTTATAGTGCTTTTTTGAACACTCAACAATAGCAACTTTAGTGCATAAATTCACAAAAACATAGTGACAGTATCTGTATTTATTTTGGTTGAATTTTTTACTTTCAGGCCGGCAGTGGCACAGTGGGTAAGTGTTTGTCCTGCAACCAGAGGTTTAACGGTTCCAATACTCCCGTCCAAGCATATACTGTCATTGTGTCCCTGGGCAAGACTCTTAACCCACATTGCCTATGAATGAATGTGGTTGTGTAAATGTTGTTTGGTGTAATGACACCTTTGTCAGTGTGCCCCATGGCAGCTGTGGCACAAGTATCCTAGTTTCTTTTCTTTTCTTATTATTTTATATTTGAATTATTCTGTTTAACAATAAATTATATAAATATTAAATATATCATAATGTGGAACTAGAAAACATGAAAATCTGTCATATGCGCTTTAAATTGTGGTCATGGAGGATAGCTTGGGGATAGAGAGATAGTAGTTGTAATGAAGTGACAAAAAGAAGAAAACAAAATTTCCTTTTTCAGTCCAAGTGAAGCAGAAAATGGACAATGACTTGTCAACTTACTTCAGTCAAAATGAAGTCAGTGAGAAGGACTCAAAACTGACCACGGTCAATAACTGGACCATTCAAGTCTAAAATACATCTGCAGTAGGGCCTGTCTGTGGTATCTTTATGTTCTCTCCGTGTCTGGGTGGGTTTCTACAGTTGATCAGTCTAAAATATGCACAATAGGTTATAATACTCCAACTAGGTCCTGGTCAAATTCTGGAGAAGGGTCCCTGCCGTAAATTTTTATGTTGTAAATTAACAATATTGTAGACTATGTCCGAAAAACAAACAAACTAATTTTTTAATAATAGATCTTCCAGCCTCAACTATCTTATACTGTATTGCCAATATTTAAAGTTGCAGTACTGATCTGTCTTTTCCTCTTCCTCCTTCTCTCAACCCTCTATCATGGTCTCACAAAAGCAGTGACTGTCAGAATAGTGAAATTTGCTTTTTTCTTTTAACTATTAAAATAAAAATTATCTGTGAATAAACTGTCGGTTTTGAAATAACACATCAGCTCCCTCATTTTATTCCTGATTCTAGTTCTAGATAAGTAAACAATGACAATTTCAAACGATAACAGAAAGCGTGTGATTGGTTAAAAACAAGTGTCCATGCAGTCTAAACCAAAACCCTTATAAAACAGCCCACAGAAGGTCTCAAAGTCTCATTTTCTATTATAGACGATGTCCAACTAGATATAAAGGCAATCAACTCACATAGACTTTTGTATGAATCAAACCAGATACATTTGTGTGTGAATAACTACTCCACAATTTGTATATATAGCAACATTTGACTTTTTCACTGTGTAGTCTATCTCTTCAGTGTATGTTTACTTCTACAACAGGCTAATTTGACCTCACCATCCCCTCTGAAACCCATTCAAAGATACTGCACTCCCAATACCATACACTGTCCATAAAAGTGATTTATGCCTCTACTGTCAGCCCAAACGACCACATGCCCCCCTCCTTCCCCACATTCAGAAAAAAAAAAATGAAATAAATATAAAACCGTGCACGCCCCTCCCGTCTAAGGACTCAAGCCTTTTAATTATCTGCAGATTACCTGTTAGATCACCTTAGCTAATGGATGGCAGCACCCCGGGGAGTCATCCAATCTAGGTCTCATCTCACACAATGGGCTGCTCTTCAGAGGAGAGACTAGACAATGTTATATATGTGTGTGTGTAAAAGAAAGTCAAACATGGAGATGAGAGGGACAGATGCAGAGATTGGAAACCTATTCATTTTCCCATATATTAAATTACCATCGTTCACCAGTCTTCACATAAAGGAGATGATATTAGCGTCATGTTGATAGAAAATGAAACAGTGGTGCTATGGTAACCTGGTCTGGAAAAATAGACAGAAATATTAATGTAGGATTTTGGTCATAAGCTTGTGAACTTTGGGCCAGTCCCAAGCTGGCATAATGTCAAGATGACAATTAAACTGACCAGTAGACTAACTTTTGCCATCTCTTCTATACAGTGAAGTTGGTCTGGAACCGCTCCCATGGTCGGCTACTTCCTCATACCGGACCAATCACAGCCGTGGGCGGGCCTTATGTGATGCGCCTGAAATCCTTTAGTCAAAACAAACAAGATGGGCGCCGCAACGGAGAGACTGTTTGCTACTGCGCTCTCCTCTGTTTTAAAAGACGTAGATATGTTGTTAAAACCGCAGCAACTGACAGCCCTAAAAGCATTGTTGACAGTGGTAAGTCTGCCTTTAGTTTAGTTTACGTCACGTCCACCTCCGAAATGGCCGTCCAGACTAACTTCGGCATATAGAAGAGAAGGCAAAAGTTAGTCTGTCTGGCCAGGCTGGATGACTATAGCTGTTCCATTACAAAACTGTTTTGACATTTGATACATAATAAATATAAAATAAAACACAATTTTCAAATGAAGATGTTTCCATTTAAATATTAAGAAAAAATCCTCCCTGAGCCATGTCTCTGTTGTCAGCGAATACAATAGGTACAGGCTCGGTTCTGGCTATAGCATGGATGTAGCTATGGTGATATGTTAGCTTCAGCTGCTAATCAAAGCTACTGACAAATGATTAAATATCATGACATAATTAAAAAATAATAAGCAAAAGAAAGGGAAGTCAATATGCTAGTTTCAATCATAATGTAGTTAGTGACAAACAAAATTTCGCATTTAACACACATTATGTCATCATTCTTGGCACCTTTGCCTCTGAACACTAAATCAATTGCAGCTGTTGTTTAGGGTTAATGACAGCTCAATAGGTTTATTTTGGCAGAACTGTTGGAGTCATTTCCTGGCACCATTTTACCATCCCCATTATAAGTGTCATTAAAAAAACAAACCACTAAATTTAACATGGGAGCTCCTACATTCAACCCAATGTAATCCTTAATGCACAGTACACAGAGGCAGTGGCACAGTGGGTAAGTGTTTGCAACTGAGGGGCCGCTGGTTCAAATCCCGGCCCGAGCACATACTGTTGTGGTGTCCTTAGGCATGTGACTGTATGACTGTGGCTGTCAGGAGGGGCCGTAGGCGCAGAATGGCAGCCACACTTCCGCCACCGAGTATGACTGGGAGTGAATCAGAGGGTCTCCGGTTCAAATTCAACCTAATGAGACTTGGGGGCCTATAGGTTACACTGAATCACCTCTGTAGCTAAACCTATACCCCCCTCCATGGGACAATCTTCCTCCTCCTCCTCTCTTTCCTCTCTCGCCTCCTCCTCCTCTTCCTCCTCCTCCTCCTTCTCTTCCTCCTTCTCCTCCTCTTTCATATTCAGATGAGAGCGAGGCAGTATCAAAAACACACAGACGCCCGGGATACACACTACACCAGATCGAAACGGGGCGCAAGTGGAGGGAGGAGGCCCCTGGAGTGGTGCCAAGTTCCCAAGGTAGAGTACAAGTATCTTTAGTAGGCCGCGCGTCTTGTTAGCTAATACATTACACCAATCATGGCCGCCTATCTTAAGCTACAATTAATCTGCGAGCTGGCACAGGCTGATAGCGGCTGCAACATGCTGTTTCTTAATTAAAAGCAAAGGGATTAAAAATGATTAATAACAGCATTAAATATTTTCATGGACTACAAGAGCAGGGAAAATCGGGAGGGGCGCTTTCTTATGCTAGCTTAAAACGAAGAAGTCATTAGCGCCCGGGCCCCAATCTCCCTAAGCCAGGGCTTTACTTTGTTTGGGATCACAAGTTGCTTACTTCATGAATATGCACTTCGCCCCTATCAAGTCGAGACCAAAAGGCAGGATTCGGTAGTAGTGGTGGCATGCATGGTGTGGTATTTTGCGGCAGGGAGAAAGAGGGAAGTTTGTATTTGATTTTTGACATTTGGTACGTGCGCGGTTTGCCTTTGAGGTGTTAACCGTTTGTGGGGTGAGGGGCTGGGGGGGGGGGCTTTTGATGAAGTTGAAAGAGTGGAGTTAGTGTTTCATCTGAAAGAGAGAAAAGGTGAAGTCTGGTTGGAGCTCAGGCACTGACATGAAGACCAGGGGTATTTTATTTTTGTAACAGGGAGTGAGGGGAACATGAGGCTTATACAGACATGACAACAATATTAGGATGTGTGACTTTTCAGGAAGTAAGGCTACACAGGGACTAAACAGAGCAATTTTATGAGAATTCTTTCATTTTAGTTTTTTTATTGATATCTTAGTAAGTGAGGTGAGGTGAATGAAGGTTAGAAACAAGGTAAGTTTCAGCAATTAGGTAATATGGATAATGCATTTCATCATTAAGTATCAGTAAAATTAGACAAATTATGTTTTAAAGAGTATAATATAATGTACATAACTCATTTTAAAAGGCATTGAGACGTGGATAGCAGTGGATAAGCATTCGCTGAGGGTAGCTGGTTCAAATCCCTGCCTGAGCACACACTTCCCTCAGATTGCCTATGAATAAATGTGGTTTTATTTAACCCGGAAAGTAGTAAGATTAAGTAACTCTTTTCCATGGGAGCCCTGGATCCATATGGCGAAATCTATTGGACATGTTTTTAACTAATGGTAATTGAACCAACTGGAAGGAACATGCAAACTCCTCCATACAGACAGATGTGCAAAGTCCAGTGATTGTACCTATTTACATTTAACAGATGCATTAATTATACACTGATTCAATTCTAACTGTCTCCTTTGTAAGTGAGAAGTCAAAAAAATTCAAATTTGACTATATCCAAAGTCACCACAAAGTAACCCTCCTCAAGCCTGGATAAATTGTATGTGGCATCCATCATCAAAACCCAACCATTTACTGCAGTACCATTAAGTCCATTTGTGCTATATCCCCTCTTTGCTTCTCCAGGCTGTGTTGACATTTTCCAACTTTAAATTAGCAAACTGCAATTAATTAAGCATGCTATAAACCAATTAACTATACCAACAACAAGACCTTAAAGCCAATGGGCTGTCTTTATGAGGATGCTTGAGTATTTCACCTGATCATAGCTTGGTAACATTTAAAATCAGACTATTTTTCCCTTTCTGTTGATATGAAAAGCTTGTTTTACTGCTTCTAAATACAGCCCTGTGTAATGGAGTCCTTATTCAAATCCTTATGGCTTCTGTCCAATGGCTGAGGTGGTGCCAAACCCCACTGTTCACCGATAATTGACCATACAAGGCGCTTTCTCAACCTATTCTCTGCTAATTTCATAACTGCTATTTTTAAAACGGCAATTATAAAGCAGATTATTGTGTCTTAATGTTGAGATTAGATGTGTTTTAGTAGGAATCACATGGCATTGGGTATATTTTTGCCTGTGTTTTTGAGAATATATGTTTTTTTTGTGGTGTGGAAAGGTTGTATAGGGCTGGGCGATATATCAATGCATATTTAACATTCTCCAGTGCAATTGATGGGGCCTAGGACTAAACCAGGTCTAAACTAGGTCCAAACCAGGTCTAAACCAGGTCCAAACCATGTCTAAACCAGGACTAAACCAGGACCAGCTGTTTCAGATCACTCCAATTTCATCCAAATCTGTGCGGTAGTTTTTGAGTAAAATTGCTGACAGACAGATTACAAAACGTATTAGCAACGTGGGGTACTTCAAAACACACGTCACAACTGAAATTTTGGTCATGGTTACACTGGTGTTTTTTTTTTTAACACAAATGTTCACGTCTCTTCTTTGATTGCAATTTTCTTTGTAGTTTGGACCAATTACGTGTCAGTATTCCACTGAGTAGGTGGGTTTTTGGTTTGCTGACAACATCAAACCTTTTAGCAAAAAAGTATTAGCAACATATGCTAAAAATACTGCAATGTATGCTGATATACCTTTAAAAACAATACAATGTTGATCCAGCCAAAATGACTTTTTGAAAAGTTTTAATCAGAAGCCATTGAAGATTGTGTGAGTGTTGCACATTTCAAAAATACAAATTTCAATAAATGCTACCACAAAACATACAACTTGAGTTTTGGTCATGGTTACACTGCTGTATTTTTGAACACAAATGCTGTCATGTCTCCCCTTTGATTTTCTTTTCCAAACACTTTCTTGCACAGCTTTGGTAAAACTTTGAAAACCAAACAAGGTGTAGATGTTGCAAAAAGGAAAAGCTAGTCATATTTTGCAGAAAGAGATGATTTATTTTGGAAAGCAAATACACAAACATTTGTAAGATTGGTTTTGCTTCTGCCAGGTGGTCTGTCTTCACTGTCACATTTGAAACTACATCTTTGAATCCTCTTTTTCTTGTCTATGCAACGTGTTTGATTTGATGCATCCAATAAAGTTTACGAAGAAAAAATGTGTTTAGCTACTTAGCTTCGAAATTGTACGTCTAATTTTAGGTGATTGAGACATTTGCTGTAGACAAAATTGAAAATGCAAGACTGAACTAAAATAGTTTCTCATTATCTGTATGTGTATAAAAATTATGTAGCTTTAATGGGACAATTTGTAGTTTTTGACAACATCAGTGAATATATTGCAATTTGTCTTTCTTGTAAGCATCTGAAATTGAAAACATTTGCTACCAAAGTCTTTCATTGCAATTTATTTATTTATCACTTATTTGTATTAGATATCAAATTCCAGGAACTATGGGCCTGAGGTGGTTTGCAGAATTAGTTGCAAGGCTGACACAAAGACATAGACAGACAACCATTCTCTCTCACTTTAATCTACTGTGGGGTAAAATAAATTACATTTCACGTAAAAAAATGCATACCACTTATATAGCGCTTTTTTAGATACCCAACAACGCTTTACAATTGCATTATTCATTCACTCCAAAGTCACACTGGTGGTGGTAGCTACTTGTGTAGCCACAGCTGCCCTGGGCCACACTGACAGAGGCGTGGCTGCCAGTCTGCGCCTATGACCTCTGTGGCCACCAACCCACACCAATCACACAACCAAATTCATTCACAGGTAATGTGGGTTGAGTGTCTGGCCAGGGACACAACGACAACTCCACTGCCATTTTCTAAATTCTTTTGTCAACCACCGACCTACATTTGCCTAAAAACATTCCTTGCCTCCATCTTTTGCAGTTTTTTCTCATACAGATTTATTTGAAAGCCGAGCAGATTGTTATCGGCTGCTGTTTGTCTATTGAAAAAGGAAAACACTGGAATAATAATGTCTCTCACTCATCTCCGATAACAAGCGCGCCTCTCAGATAAGCCTTATACAGATGGGTTTGGAGTGGAGCGCTTGATTTGGTGACGCTTCACTGAACAGATTCTGATGATCACATGACCACATAGCTGTCAATCAAAGCAACCAGACCTAATGCAAAACAAACAGCAATCTATGTACAGTGTTTGTATTAGAGTGATTGCATCTTTAGAAATATGTGATACGTTGATTTGTCTATTCTCCATTGGGTTGATGACAAGTTTTTTTAGTGTGTGTTTTACCATTTTGACATTTTACGTAAAATTATATTTAGACTTCAAATAGAGGAATATTCAAAGCAATCCACACTAATGATACTGCCAAAATGTAATAAAACTTCACTGTGTAATAAAACTGAATGTTGTAATAAACTGACTGAATGTAACATAATAAGAAAGTTATTACAAAA
>JAVQKG010366414.1:0-28172 GCA_036025885.1 Hypseleotris bucephala | reverse complement strand
AGTTAAAAAAACATATCAATATTATCTCTTGTTGACACTAACATACAGTAAATAACTATAAAGCTCATTGTAAGTGGACTTGTGTTTATGAAGCATGTACTTCTTTGTTGAGTTGCTTGTGAAATTCTAGAGGGACACTGACTGTTTTAATCTAACATTGTTCCTAATCCAGCTCTGGGATTCTAGCCAACTGTTTGAATTACTCTCCACAAACAAAGCATAGCTCAACTTTACACAGTGAAATTGGCAAACAGTTGGTTTACAAATTCTCCAAATCTGGCCTTTGAGTTGCAACAAAAACATGGAGATGAAGGGAACTTAATGAGTGCTGATGAGTTTCTGTTCACAGGCACAGTGAAATGAAGGAAAGGCATTAACTTAATATGCAGCTGGCTGAAAGCTGAGATAGGAGCCGTCCCCATCCACACAACACTATAAAATCTAATACTTGACACACATGACTAAGACAAAGCTGTGATATGAGGTGCAGGCCTTTTTACATAGCCTTGATGACAACAATCAGCTAAATTGAAATCCATTTTGCTCGCCGCTCACCTGGGAGTCAGTGCTGCGGCTCGCTTTCATCTCAGCGATCAAATCAAGACCGTTTCCTGGAGACAAGATTTGGAAATGCACATAGCCACTGAACTGCTGCAGCCTTGACGAGAGCGATCGATAGTACTGTGTGCCGAGGGTCATTGGAGGTGCATACAACAGCTGTGCTGCTCTAATTATGATCAGCCAGAAACACTCATGCACCTAGGCTTTGTTAGCGTTCAGTCTGAGAAGATTTGTTCACACCAAGGACAAAACAGACTGGACAGCTAAATGACCACTTACTGTACATACATATGTCAGCTTCCATCAGAATGAATGAAGAGAAATACAATAATTACTGGCATATTCTATTACACACATCTCCATTCATCTGCATTCATTTTTTTTTACTTTTATGTCAGTGTGAGTCTTTCCTACATGTTTTTCTGGGGACTAAAAAGTAACTATGCCAAGCCCAAGCTATGGGACAGAAACTTTACATTACACATGCCACCAGATATTTTAAACAACTTCCTGATTTAGAACCACCCCTGTCAGAACTTAAAGACATTTTTGAAATACCTTTTCTGTGTAATTTCAATCATTTCTATTAGTCTTTTCTGCTCATAGCACACTGGACCAAACTGAAAAAGGCCAAACCAAACAGTAATTTTACAGTTTAGGAGTACCTATCCACTTCTCTCTTAAATGTAGAGCCTATTTATTCTGGTTAAACAAGCTCCTTTATCTGGTGACATTTGTAGAGCAGGTAGTTGGCTCAGAGTTGACCGTGGCTCAGTGTTTGGCAGGACTCTATCTAAAGCGACTATGTAGTACTGTATTAATACTCTGTGGTCAGAGTGGATTTGGGGGTTAGCTGCCTTATCAAGTCACAAAAAGCAATTCCACACCATGTATCGTGCTGAGCGGCTGGATGAGCTGCCCATTTAAATCAGTCTCCACATGCAGGATGGAAATACATGAACTCACACTGGTATAAAACGAAATATGAAGTGTGCTAGCCAAACCAGATCAATGACCAGAAAAAATAATGGGTTAATTTCTTATGAATGTGCTGAAATAATGACACAAATGAGGCAATAGAGCTGTGAAATCTGCCCCTGCAAAACCATTGAGAGAGGTTTTCAAATTTGTCCAGCCTCTTATTCATGAGCAATCAGCTGTGCATCGGCTTTGTCTGATGGCTCTGCTTAACAACCACTGGTGTGTGTGTGGGGAACACTGGTGCCTGTTCATTTGCCTTCTAATAAAGTCATCTCGAAAGACACAATGAACTCTGCTGGACTAGTTTGGCTTCTTTAGTGTCACTTTTATATCACAGGACACAATGAGGAAAAGGGCATATTGTTGAATGGACCATTTTATAAGCCCTATTGAGGTTATCGAATTACATTGGTTTACAAAGATTACCATTTTACATTTATAATTTGAAAAATGCAATATATCAAAGCTCACATCCACTTTACCCCTGGGGCAAAGTTAAAATGGTTGAAAAGTGGGGTTTCTTTACCTACCTACAGTATATGGAAAGGTGAACTTAGTGTTTTCAGCTCCTGAGAATATCAGTGCCTCAGAACACAGTATTACTCAAACAAACTTGAATGAGGGTAGTTTTTGGTGTGGGAAAAGACTCCATAATTTCAGTTAACATCATAGAACTCTTTTAATACGTCTGTCTGCACCTGCCCCACGTTGAGTTTCATGTATCAGTGAAAGCATAAATGCAGACTTTTTTTATTATTGGCCATCTCCAGGGCCTGAACTACACTCCTCACCCACATCGTGCCTGTGCTCGCTTGGTTTCGCACACAGACCTCTTATTCACCCCTGAATTCAACCTTATACCCCACCTTCAGAAAGCACTATGTAATCTCTGAACTCCTTCAATCAGTTGGCTGTGCAAGCCCAAAGCAAGCCCTGAACATCAGAGCTACTAGCATTAATATTCATCACTCTCCCTCCATGTTTGAATCATACAGGAATGTGTTTACCTGCTTTAGCCGGCACAGAGAAATTGCACCATTTTATACCTTATGGTAGTGAAAGAGGAGCTTTAGGGTAATATTGAGCATTTCAATGAAGCTATTTCAGGCTAAGAGAACAAAAAGAAAAACGGAATTCAGAGCGGCTTATAAAAATTTAATTGCTGACATTTACCCAAATTAGCTCAGGACTATTAACTTAAATCTGGGGCTTTGTGCAAAACTAAAACAAGAGCAAATCTCTTATCACAGTTACTAGGCACAAACCTTTATTCTAGTCTATTCTTAGCGTAGAGGATTTTTTTAATACCTGAAAACATGTTTTTCAAGGTTTTCTACTAACTATACTAATCTGCTGAGAGAATTGAATTAACCGAATTTAAGGCTTAATGGAAGACTTTCATTAAGTCATCACAACAACATGCAGTGCTCTGTAGCTTTAGACTCTTTTTGTATTTGTAAACATTGTAAGTGTACCTGGAAATAAAACTGAGTATTATTATTATTATACGTATGGAGAATTACTTGCATGTACTGTAGCTTATGTAAGTTTCTGCCAAAACCAGTTTATTTGGTCGTACAGTACTTCAATATATTTGGCGTATTTCTCCATGTTATATTTCTAGGTACACTTCAGAATGTTTACAAATACAAACATGGTCTATTGCTCTTACAGACCAGCAAAGCAGCAGGATCCTCTCATCTAAAACCAGGGTTAAAACTTCATATCAGGCAATATTAATCTGTCCTTCAATGAAAATCAAAGAATGCAAACAAACAATTGGCATGCACTGCACAGTCAGAGCCTTTTCTACAAGTTGAACCTCAGATGGGCTCCTCTGTCACCCACGTGTACACAGGCTGAAAGCGGCGTTGGATCCTGGGGAGTGATTGATAGGAGCGGCCTGATCATGTGACGATTGCCTAGTGGGCGCTGTGAGACAATATTGCTGCCAGAGTCCCGGGCACACAGGCATCTGCGCAAACACACTAAAGGATTAGCTCATATACACATGCACATACACATATGCACATACACTCAGCTATATGCACAAATAGAGAAGGAACTGCTGCTGGTCATGATGCCATGCTATCATATATCATCATACAGTATCACACATCTATACACATTACATACAGACTCACAGGAAAATGTATTAGGCCAACCTTGTACCTAATAAAGTGGTTCTGCTGTGGTCATCTGCTGCTGTAGCCCATGTGTCATTTTTTGACATCTTGTGTGTTCAGAGGTGGTCTGCAGACCTTGGTGTAACAAGTGGTTTTCTGGGTCAATGTTGCCTTGAACCAGTCTCTGACCTCTGACATCAACAATGTTCATCAACTGTTGCTCACTGGATATTGAATCTTCTTCCAAACTCTTGACATGGTTCAGTGTGAAGATCCCATTATGTCAAATTTATCAAATACTGTACTTCAAAGCTCTAACATTTGAACTTCAGCAGGTCCACTCCAGGTCTGATGGATGGCTTGGCTAAAAGTGACTGATTGGTTAGCTTTTAATATCATTAGCTTTTGATTCATTTATTGCAGGATACCACACTCTTTTCATTGAAGAACATGACCATTCTCTGGTACCTAAAACATAACAAAGAATGTCCAATTAACTAAAATTACTGTATACCAATTCAGTCTGGAATAATGCATCCTCCCTATTTACATCCATTTACACCAGTTAATGAAGTGTATCAGAATACTGATTAGCATGGTTTGATACCTGAGCTCTGCATGTACAAAATGCCCTAATGGAAACATACAAAAACATTAAGCATGAGGAGTTTTCATGCAGTCATTATACATTGTTCTAAAAGGAGAAGTGACATTACATTACACTGTTCCCTAATCTCTGGATCTTCTCAGACAACAGTGGATTTGATGCTAATCCGAGGAGTAAAAATGTTAGACAGGCCACCTGCTTACAACCAGCAGCCAATACTTGTCCCCCTGCTGAGCACTCTGAGGTGCACAGTACACTCCACTGTTTGGCTGCCAAGCATAAAATAAGAATCTACATATATTTCCCACAGGCCTGTTGGTTTCTTCTTTACAGTGAACAGAAAGCATTGGACTTATTCAAAAATAAGATTGTTTGTGCATAGCTCTATAGGCACAGCATATTAAAGTGATGACCTCCACCCACGCACTTACTGTGGTGGTGTAGAACAGGAATTGACTTTCATTATTAATAATTGAGAGTTGTACATAAATGACATGGATGTGAAACAGTAATTATAGGTAGAAAAATACCAGTCTCCATTATACAGTATTTCAAAGCTAGTAAGTTGTGAAAATAAAGTGCTATTGAAACCAACCAGGGATCATCATAATTAACAGAAGCTAAGATTAGTGCACAAACTTGTGAAGCCAATTTAAAATATCTGAAGCATCTCCCTACTATTAACACATAACTTGCACATGAATAACGGCACATGCCAGTGATGCAGACAAACCCTTGCTGGCCTTGTCAACTATAGTGTCTTAGAGTGCATAGTAAAGGAGCTTCACACAAAAGTTGGAACTTGGTCTGTTGCCCAGTTAGTTTGAACTGGGCAACAGACCAGAAATTTCAGTTCAAACCAGGTCAGAAACAGTTTTTTTTTCTTTTCATATCTGATGAGACTAGGCTTCAAAGTAGCGCCAGACAAAAGAATATCACACATCCAGGCGACAGGCAGGTCTTAAATGCTGATTTGAGGTTTCTGAGCACATGTCTGCGCCATTCATCACTTTATAAACCTATCTTTTCTCTTTATGTGCTCTTTAAGACTTTAATGCACTGGGATTATATTGTTAGCTTTAAAGCAGGCAGCGCTCAGCCAATCTCCTAACAGCAGGGAGCCTTGTGTGTCTACCAGAGAAACACAGTGTGGTATCATTAGAAGAATGGGCTGTACGGTGCAGAGGACACAGGAGCCACCTGGATGGTAATGGCATGTCATGCTAATCATGTGTGTTTCATATGTGCACCACACAGAAGATTGTAGAAAAAGCAATACAAAAAGGAAAGATGGTTTTTGAATTCAAGGGTAAACTCTTAAATATCAACATTTCACTGTGTGCATTATGCAGAGAACATCACAGATCTTTCAGTATCTAATAAGATTTTCTTGCATTATTAAACTAGAGGTAGCTTCCAGACATAAACAAGTCAAGTGCACTTGTAAAGACAATATAACAAAACTCCATGTTCCTGCACTGGCAAATGAGAAATCAAAATATTAAATAACCTGTATGTTTCCACTACTGTGAAATTATTGATAAACAAAATAAACCAGGTCAACTAAATTTCACTATTTTGCAAGTAAGGTATAACAGCAATGAGCAGCTACTTGTTATTTAGCATCGATATAACCTAGTCTTTATCTGAGATCCATACCAGTTCTAATTCAGGACTGACATAATTATACCAATGTGTAACAATTACAGAGTGTAGGTGGCTATGTTTTAATGGGCAAAACAAATCAAACTTGTTCTTGACTTAGTATTTTTACTGCTATAACTGTCCCAAAGCAGTATACAAATCGCTGCAGGCTAATGAGGGAATAGCTGAAATTAAACGGCCAGGATCACTTTGATTTGAGCGAGCCTTAACTGTTATGACACTGCTGAGACTTTTCATCATTTTCACTAACAACTTCGGTTTTCAATCTCCAGCAAAAGTCACAAAGCTGCTAATGAGCATCATTGTTTCACACTTTTATATTTGTGGCGAGAGCGAACCCACTCACCTCCTTCTCTCCGCAGATATTGCTGATGATGGAGTTGGAGGCTGGGCTGGCAGAGGGACCCAGGACCGCCACCACACCTTTGGACATGATTTGGCACACTGTATGGATACAGAGAGGACATAAAGGTTAAGGAGGTGCATAATAGTGTTCTAGCTAGTTATTAACTTAAATAAAACTTAAATACAATATACCAAGAGTAGTTTTAACGCACAACACAAATTCTACTTTGAGAAAACTATACTGTGAGAACAAATATTTTTTGTTATTTTACCTACCTCCTCATCCCTAGAAGATTAGTACATGGTGTTGCAAGTTCATGTAATTTTGTAAAAAATGAAATTTAATCTGACTATTATTTTGTTGATTGGACCTTACTTTCTAAAAAATAAAGCAGGGGGTTGATGTTTATTTTATTTATTTTTTATCCAAACACACAATACTTACTAATAGCATAATTATTTAAATGACAACTTTTTACTTTAATCATATTATTTTGAAGTAGCACTCTGGCTGAAGTACATTTTTGGCTACTCTTCACCTCTGGCCATCAGTCCGCATAAATCTTCCTTGGTCAGGAAGATAATGAATGCAGATACAGACTGTCAGCACGCCTGAGCCAGCGTTTCATGTGTCTCTAGGGAAAATGAACCAGTATTTGGTGGGTCAATTCCATAAGAGCAATGCATTGTCTCTCTTTATATGCCTGTATATAACGCATACAAGAATCCTATAGCTCTGATTATGAGAGTTGAAGATACTAGCTCGAGGGAGACACTGATATTAATACGATAAACCTGAGCCTTGTATAGCGACAGGAGACACAAACAGAATGACAAACACAGGCAAAGGCACAGAGACAGAAATAGTGATGGGCAATATCTCCAGGCCTAAAACATAAAATCCGCCATTTGAACATTTGCACATGAATGCCATAACATCTCCCAAAGTGACACACATATCTCCTCTTGTTTTTCCTATTTTACTTTTACAAGAGCTGATTTAAAGCTTTTACCTTGGGGAGACAAAATCATGGCTTTAGTCAGAAAACATTTCCACAAATAATTTTTCTGCATTTGCGTGCAGGCCATAAACTTTAATCTGGCGTCTAATTAAACTTCTACACTCGAAGACGTGAGGTGTTCGTCATGTGTTTGTTCAAAGTGTGTGTGTGCCCGGGCCGTAGTAATTTGGTGTTGATTATTGGAGCAAATCCAGTGTATTAACCCTCCAAAAAGCAAAGGGGATCCATTTTGCAGCTTGTGTGGTGAATCCAGAGGCAGTGAATCGAATGATTAATAAGTAATCCCTTGGTTCCTCATGGGGCCTGTCAGACACAACCGCATTGACATCAAACACATTTACAGTACATGGTCACACACACGTCCTATTTACACAATTATAAACTTGAATGCTTCGCTCCTGCCTCCAGATACACTTTCCTCTCTTTGTGCATGACTGCCCCACTCCGCACTCTCAGCACTGTTTACATAGTGTCTATATGTCCATAAATTGTCAGTGTGACAGTACAGCTTCAAGTGAAATGGTCAGGGGGTTGGTAGGTTAGCACAAGTCCGTTTTTCCAGCTCAGTATTGATCTCTCTACTGATCAATGAAAGGTATTGCTACCTTGGAAATGATTATGGATGTAATGACTAAGGGCAAAGAGGTGCCTGAGGTTATATATTTGATGTATGTTAAAGGGTTTCTGTCAATAACTAATACTGAACAGAGCAATTAAATAAGTTTGTACATTTAACGTACAAATACATTTATTGAAAACATTAATTATAAATGCTGACACATCGGCAGAGTGGCATAGTTGATCTACAACAAAAAGTTTCTTGGTTGAACTTCCAGACCTTTCTTTGTAAAGATTGCATATTCTCCACAAATCAGCATCAACAATCAACTAATCCAGACTTATACTGACAAAACTTGTTACTTTATGAAATGGCTGGGAAGCCACAAGTAATGCTTTCAGGCTTGAACAGCTCTCAAAATAATTCTCTTTGTGCTTGTTTACAATAAAATTTATGATACAAAGCTGCAGTGAAATAACTTGTGCAGGCTAATATATTGAACTCTCCCAGTAGACCAAGAGCCATTGACAGTGCCACTCACTTGTCTAGTTTTGTCTGCTTTAAAAAGTAGAGATGTTCCGATAGCTTTTTTCTCTTTAAAAATGCCAATGCCAGAATTGTTGTGGTATCAACATAAATCAGATCAACAAACAAGAAGAATCACAAACAAAAACCTGGTGAAGGCCACATACTATGTAGCTACTGCTCATGCTGTTTGTTTACAAGCCTAAACTAGCTTTCAATTTCCGTTCAGATCCAGTGGATTAAAACATACACAGGATATTAAGAGATGAAAATATGCCTCATAGATAATGTTGCCCTATACATTCATCATAATGTGTATGTTTCTAAGCCTTGCCCCCGTACACAGTGGTCTAAAGCTCAGGTTAGATGGATCTGAAGCAGGTGAGGCTGTTAGTTGAAAGCCTTTCTGAAGGTAGCCCTGTGAGATGGTTCTATAACAGTGCCCACTGATCCATGTCTAATTCAATTCCTTGCCCTGGCCCCTGGTAATTGTACACAGCAAACTTTTACATACCACTCATTCCCAGCATGCACCTGGCAGCCAGCACACAGCGTACAAGTGAAGGGATGTTGGAGGTAAATCCAACAGAGGCAACCCACTGTTTTTGTTGTTGTATTGAATTAAGCTTTTCTGTGAATATGTCAATTCAATACTTCCTTAACTTTTAGTTGTGTCATGATGATTTTATTGGTAAGTGTACATATTTTTAGCAGCCACAAACAGAAAGTCAATATCATCTAGTGATTTTTCTATGTGCTATGTTGTGTAGATTGTGTTCATAGATGCATCTATGTATTGGTGTCAGGGCTCAGTGAGAAGCACATGCATATTTAAAGATTCATAAGCATTTCTGTCACTTTTGACAAGGATTCACTCATTTTCTACATGACGCTGCACATTCCCTTTAACACAAACTGTTTTACTGCTCTGACCTGACACACTAAATTGAACAGTGCCAATATACGAGAACGAAACACTCAACAACACATCCTCCAACTCCTGCAGCTATCAAAATATGACAGCTCAATTTACGTCCCAGCGCCGAGCCATTCTGTCATCCTTTTTTTATAATTTCCCAGACAGGCTTTTCTCTATATGGTGGGGAATGTGTGAGATACAATGAGGAAAAAGGGGGAGGGGGTTGATAGTAGCAGGGCTGTACTGAAATGACAGACGTGTGATTTCAAAGTAGGACATTTTGTGTTTTGATGCACTTCTAACAACGTGTACTTGTCAGGTAACAGTTTAACACTACGGTTCCTGCACAATATGTACAGTAAAATTAAAGACTGTTTAAGACCTTTGTACATCAACAAATAAATAGAAAAGCTTTGGCAAAGGCCAAACCAATAATAAGGTGCTCCAGTTCATGTTTTCTGTAAGAGCCTCAAAATTATGAAGCCTAAATCTTGCACTTTTGGTGTAAGGTCAATGAGGTCAACCAAGAGTTTTAGTAAGTAGCTAGTTTATAAGAGTTATACAAAACATAATCTATAGTTTTAATGAAGAAGATTTTCTAAATGATTTTGTACATCATGTAATCATTTATACTGCTACCACTGTATCACTTGGTTTAAAATGTTGTAATAAATTTACAAGCTTAATAGATTATTGACATTCGATGGGCTGCTAACCATCCTAGGTGTTGCCCTGGCTGCACATTCAGATGTTACACCCTTGGCTGTATGTTATGGCCATATGGTTACACAAAAAGCTAAATGCTAATGAAAAATAGATGCAATGAGAGAGACAAATGCGAAACAATGAACACACGATAGACAGCAAAAGGTTAATTGTGTTGCTTGCAGTGTAATAATCAGCTTGATATTTCTGACCCTTGTTACTTACTTGTTTCCCCCATCTCATATTCACTGTCTCTGAGCAGTTCAAAGATGTCCACCTCCAGTTTGCCGCTGGTGGAGCGGTTGCTGTTCCTGTTGATGATGTCTTTGGCCAGTGTGATGGCCAGTCGTTCTCCCCTGCTGCACTCCATAGGGTCGTCAAGGATGGCAGCTGTAATGACACAAGCAAACAACCTGTAATCAGCCTGTGATCAATGACTTAAGTCTGAAGAACTGGGAAGCAATCACAGCACAATCAATGGGAAAGACTTCGTTTCACCCAGAGCTGCTGGTAGACATAGATTTAGACTTAAGATTTATTAGCACCAATACTTTTCTGACATTTGAGTGCACTGGCCTCCATTAATCCAAACGGCCAAACATAGCATAATTGTTCTTACTAAATTAATTTGTAACACCTTTATTGTGAATTCTGTTTTGAGGTTTAAAAACTTTAAATGTAAGAGTGTTTTCATAGCAGCAGCAAAACCACTCCAAATACTCCAGAGTGTGCATTTGAACTAAATAATTGCATTGCAGAAAAGATAAGACAACATGTTAGACAGCAAGATCGTTCTAAGCAATATATATTTGCTGTACAATACGCAAATGGTAACTGATATGGATTTGCAAAACCAATTAGAATGGATTGAATAAAACAACGGACGCTTACTTTTAAATGCAGCAATAATAGCATTCCCACACAGAAACAATGTAGCGATTAGGATGTAAAAGGATTTTATACAATGATGAATTAAAGAGTCCAGGCTGCATAATTTGGCTATTAATAATGTCAGGCAATGGTACAACACATTTATCTACCTCTGATGTTTATTGGCCTTAAACACATAGCGCACTGCTGTTGTATTTTTAAAAGGGTATCATTTGAATAACATTTATTTTGTGACCTTTTAAACGCACAGGCACACACATCATCATATGTTTACAATGAATGCATATATTCTCAATGTGGACTCGTATGTCAAATGGATTACTACACTGCAAAATAGCAATATCTATACATCTGTCCTTCACATCGTTGGCAGACATTTTGTGCCACTTTGAAGAATTATAACACTATAGAGAAAATACAAAAATGACAAATTTAAAACAAAAATTAAATGATTACTAAAAATGACCTGAATTCAGAATACCATACTAGTGTACATTTATTAGAGACTTATTAGATCTAGATAATTTCAAGATGGTTTCAATATATTTTTTCTTATTTTAAGCTAAATTATCTGCCCGTGAAAGAAAACAATTGTACTTGAAAGAGGAAAAAAGATCTTATTTCATCCCTCCTCTCCAATGGCAGATAATCTTGCTTGTTGTAATAAGACAACAAAAGACAAACAAAAAACATACATTACATTACATTACATTCAAACAAATAATCTGACCTAATAAGTACATACATTTAAACTACACTCAAAACAAAGTCATTTTAATCTAGATATTCTATTTTGTCAGTATATACATTTATACAGAATAGCGGCAGTCGGCATTACGCATAAACTATAAAAACATGACTGTCTAACCAATAACACAGCTGCGGGTCAGATGCGGTAACTCAATGCCTAATCATATGAGAGTTTGAAGTGCAGAGTCGCAGACAGAGGCAGAACGTGTTGGCCCTGACCTTTTCCCTGCTGATCACACAGCTGGGTAAACAACAAGCACATGCTCAGTCATCTGAAAACCCCAATGCCTTAACACGGCAGGGCCACATTCAACACAAATTAAACACCAAACTATTGTGGGAGTCACTGTGAAGGAATGAATGGTGGAGTGGTGTCAAACCCAATCATGGCTGACTGAGCAAATACACTCACATTACTAGAATGCCTCTGCAAATATCTAATCAACATATCACATTGAAGAAGTTTAATTCATTTAGACATAAGACTTTTTGTGGTTCCATTTCAGACAGCGGTTTACTGGGAATTTCATAAATAAAATCATCACATTACCTCCTGGCGTCGGTAAAAAAGAAAAAAAGAGTTAGGGTGAAAAATGATGATAGAGATTGAAAGAGAATAGATTAAACTGTTGCTAGTTGAAGTCAAGGTTTGCATAAAACTAATCTAAAATCTAAAAGTAGAATATGTTGTAGATTGAAGAAGCTGCTATATAGGCATAGACACAACCATTTCACACATCAAACTTCTCTTTAAGTCATTTAGTGTTTACCATTGTCATTTGACTCTCTTTGTCTAACTGCTCAAAAATGCATCTTACCCTATCGACACACTATTCCCCCATCCACACACACAAAAACCTCCTCATTCATTAGCACTGTATGCATGGAGACAGGAGATTCAGGCAGTATGAACCTGGCATGAAAAGAGTAGGAGGCGATCCTCTTATGTAGCTTACATAGAAATGTATTCAAGATTTGTCATTGCTATCTAAAAAAGCAACATAGCATTCTTTATAACCATTAGCTGAAATTACCATCCTGTGAAAATACAAGCTTTGTGAGTTTCCTTTGCTCTTTTATAACAAAGAGACATTTTTTGGTGTCTCACTCAGATGTTGCTTGTGCAGTTTTGTTTTTTATTTCACAGTGGAGCACCAGTTTTCTTAGAGAAAAATATCCCCTCTTCCAAGGCATTTCAAAACAATAGTTGTTCTAATAAATATTGTGTAAAATGTCTTGTAGTGAATGCATAATGCAAAGGTGTTGCAGTAAAAAGCATCAGACAAGTAGTGTCATTCTAGTTTGCATTTCTCTCGCAGGATTTGACATTTGTGAGTGGTCAGTACCTGACAGTCGGCAAACAGGGAAGGTTGTTTTCAGAAAAGGGAAAACATAAGCTGGCCCTTGATCAATCAAAGCAATCAATGTAGCCTGGAGGTAAGTCGAGACATGGGGCTCTGTGGACTGTGAAGCGCTGGAGACCAAAGAAGCTATCAAAGAGCAATTCTTCAGAGATCCACAGACAAGGAAGTGACCTTGTGAGATCTCATACCTCGCATTGATGTGATCTTTTGGCACATATGTCCCTCTGAGTGATTCCATTACTATATAAACCAACTTCAGACTTTCTAACAATGTCAGACCGTTGAAATTGATATCATACTAACTTGTACAAACAATTACAATCTATGTAGAAATACAACCTGACAACCCACAAGAGACAGTTACATTTGAACTGTTTTTAGTGAAGGTCCAGTGCTGAGAAGTCAAAATCAAGGTATTTGGAGCAAATCCCACGTCAGGGGCTCAGTTCTGAAAATTGCAAACAAAGCCCCAAAGCATTATAACAGGTCTAAACAAAGGCTTGCATTGCCCCAGGAACAGTATTTTGTTTGATGTGAACAAACACAAACTTCAAGTGTGTGTCTGGATAGTGGCTGTCAAGGGTAAAAATGTATTATCCTTTTCAAAAATCTCTGTTAACTCTATGGATGCATCAACTTCCATTAATGCTAGTGTTAAATGTAGACTAAATGAACTGGCATACGTACTGTAAGAAGTAATAAACTAATGTGCTCTCATGGGCTCTGCCATTGTGTGTGAAGCTTTCTCTAAGTTCACTGGGACCTAGGCTCTGGTCACACTCATCTTCAGACAGCCCATAGAATTGTGGTATAGCTCTAAAACACATGTTGAGTTCATGGATAATTTAAGTATAAGAATATGAAGCTTTGAGTGATAGTAAAAGAGCAACAAAAGATTTTAAATAATATAAGTTTGTGACACTTATTTAGCACAAGCACAAACTGAATTTGAAGCCCCTTTTTTACACATTATAGCTTATTATGTTGTATAAATAAAACAATAAAAATTTAGACAACCAATCGTTTCAAATTAAGTTCTTTCCAGAGTGTGACTTCAATCCTAGCCTATTAGCTAACCATAGGCAACTTTAAGCACGTTATGTGAAAAAATTACATAAAATGAACTTCATGCAGTGTTACAAAGCAATGCTATGTTTATACACCATAAGAACAGGCTGAGTGTGAAGTGAACTTTTTAAATGAATAAAGTCATCATCGGTACATCGGTTACTGTGATACTTTTACTCTTATGCTATACTGCATTAGCTGTGCTTTGGCACTGACATCTCCTTTACTGACTTCATTAGAGATTTGCTTGTTTTGATGTAGCCTGCTTATTAGTCCAGCCTAGCCGTGAGGGACTGGATTTGTTTTGCTGAATACATGCCAACATACAGATAGAAAAAAGCTGGAAACTAAAGCAGGTAGCAGAATGCTGAATGAAAGTACCGGCCAAGACTGGGCCAGAAACTTGGGCCTTTAGAAACACTTTTAACACTAAATTGTAATTGAGCTAATCAACAAATCAAATCATCTGATGAGACACTTGTATATTTCATTAGCACCAGCATCAGTAAGCTTTTTATAGTACCACCCATGTAGTATTTAAAGCTTAAAATAATTTAACTACCCTTCTCCTGAACCCAACTGTTTGTCTTTATCAACATTCAACACTAAGGACGTCACTCTGAAAAGTAAGAAAAGCTTAAAACTAACATAAGCTAAATGTAAACCAAAATGCTAACATAACCAAATGCTACACAAAAACACTGATATGCCTTTGGAAACTATGACTGTTATGCACACACCTTTTCTGTTCATATGGTTGTAAAAGTAAGTTTCCTTGAAACAGGGGCCAATAGTGAGCAAAGGTTTCCCAGCGTTTCTCTAATTGTGCAGGTTGATTTTGACAAAAAAGAATAAAAAAAAAGACCTGGAACAGTTGTCCGAAAGCTGCAATTCAAGTATAGATCTACATTTATATGGAGCGTGGAGAGCGCTAAACGCAAAGGTCATGATCCTCACAATTGAAAAAGTATTAAGTGCTGGCCCTTCTCAGCACCCATATTCAGCTCCCGTCTACTCTAATGGGTTTGTACATTTTGACCTTCTTTCATACTGTGAGTCCAAGTGGGCTGAGGAGGATGATTAAAAGAATGTTCTTTATATATTTGATTTTAGCAGTGACACGTAAAAAGTCAAGGCCAGAACCGTGATTTGAGGCACGTATTTATGACAAATGGCCGTTGAAGGCAGGTAAGAGGAGAGGAAGCCTACAATGAAGCGATTAATGGGAGCAAATCGCAAGGAGTCAGCCATAACCATAAAGCACAGGTCCAGAAGACTAGCCACGACGGGAGGCTAAAGAGCAGTGGCCCGTGTCTGTCCACTCCGCGTCTCAGTGTGGGATTACTCACCGCAAGAACCAACAAGCAAGGAGAATGGAATGAGCTGCCAACAATATTACAACTTAGGAACCAAGGGTGAAATGACAACTTGAAAACACACACAGTTTTATTCTGTTCTGCAAAACTTTTCCTAGTCATATTTAGATCAGCCCAAACATAATTGTTAATATATGACCACTGTGTCGAGTCCCATGCAGTCCATGGAAGGAACACAGTAAATTGCTGCGATGGTAAAGGAATATAAATGGTCAAAGGCAGTCATGCTTAAAATGGGTACTGAAGCAACAAATAAGAAGGATGTCATCTGAATATGCATTTTCACACACCTTCTTTGACTTGACAGATATGATGCCGTAGCCCACTGCTCTTTAACAAAAAACCTGTTTCAAAGAGGGTTTGATTGGTTAATGCTGCCAGTTTAATATTTTATCAATGTCAATAAATATCAAAAGACAACAAATTTGGAGTTTTAGACCTCCAATGAACAACACTCCCAATTTGTTTGATGGTTGGTTTGACATTAATTAGCAGATATATTTTCAGTGCTTTTGGCTTCTCATTAAGAGTGTCTGTTGACTGGTGCTTATAGCTGTGCACAAGTATACCATGCATCATGCTTCTAATAGGGGTTTTATTTACTTGCAGCAGGATGACAGCCAACTATACTACAGCCGATCTGTGCGCTTATCTGACTGCATGGCAAATGGAATTGCTAGTTCCACACTTTAATCAATCTCATCCTCGAACCCTATGGTGTGCCCTACTGATGGCAGGCTGAGGTGAGAGCTTACATAATTAGAAAGAGCTGCTCACAGAAGAAACTGATTTCCTGATGCCACATAATGTGATTATGAGCTGCACACACAATGTTTTCAACAGGACTGTTGTGTTAAATCTGATCAAACCAGAGCCACAACAGCATCTCCACCAGCAACAGAAATAGTCACTTAAATACATAATAACCTTGAGCACAGACTGAGCAGTGTATACTGGATCACATATTGAGTAGGTTGAATTGTTTGATGTAGATGGCCACTTCAGGGTGATGGCTGGACAGCATGAGAGCATTTTCAAAACTGTGTTTTACAGGCTATTATTGGCTTACAGTGACATTGCTAAAGCTCACCAACGCATGTGAGAAGTGAGAGGGCATCTACGCTCAAATATTAGAGAAGCCTCTTCTGCAGTTGGAAAATGTGTCAATTGCTGAGAGCTATTGTTGCAGCAAGATTTTAGCCTTATACAATCAATCAATCAACTTTATAAAACGCTTTTCATACAATTGAATGTAACACAAAGTGTTTTACATCATTGAAAACAATGCCCCATTAACCCTACACAATGGTATATTGGACAAAAATGTAATTTTTAAAATCTGTTTTTGAAATTTGAATTAGTGGATCATTCAAAGAAAAAAAACATAAAAGATTACAGCCTTTGTTTTCTCAAGTCCCTTCACAATGGACCTGGGAGTACTGGCTACAAAGAGTAAGGCGCACAGCGTTGATAAAGAGACTTTAATTAGAAAGCTTTAATCTCTAGGTTTGTTGATGACTTCTGACAGAATCTTCCCTCAGAAAGATTTTTACAATATTGGCTTTGATTAAAAGAAAATAACACTTCTTGTCTCACTATAGTACAGTCGATGTTGCAATTATTTCATCACACAATTAGAAAAATAGAGGAAAAGTCATAGCTATGTTTTAAGTGGAGCCACAAAATATCAGGTCATTCAATTGTTGACATTCACAATGTGATGTGTGACCTTTCTTCACATTGCCAAGAAAATAAGACTTATAGTGCTGGGTGTACGCTGTATATCCAGTGGCTTTTGTTTTGTACTCAGAGATATTGAACCTGTTTATAGAAGATTTTTACAACTTCAGTTACAGCCAAGAAGGGATGACTTGGAGGTTAGGTGAGGTTGTCTTGTAAACTGCAAATTCTTGTATATACATTTTGTATTGCACTCCAACTACTGGCACCACTGTGTAGTCTATTTTTACAGTACGTGGCATATTAAGGCAGTAGTTATGACTGGAGGCTTATTCTGCTCAAGGGAATAATAAGCAGAGGGTCTGATCCAGCATGTTTGTGACAGTGGACTCGTGGGACGCCAAGTGCATGTGTGCCTTTGTTTTTGGAGGGAACAGTTTTGTGTCTAGGGAACCATTGTTTCTTCAGCACCACTCTTTTTAATTTCTGCTTCACTTGAACTTAATATTCTACATTATTAGACTCAGGGAGCATTTAAACAAGTGCTGAGGTTTGGGGAACTGGGTTTTCCTCAAAAGGCTCAGAAACTGGAGTTGTGAAATGCAGTCACAAAATATGACATAACTAAAAAAGAGCAAATGGTAAAATATTGTTACACTTCTATGGGACTGCCAAGATTAACGGGGATTAGCAATGGATTGAACTGGGTCAATGGGAAATATGTAAGGAAGCACATATAAAAACCTTATCCAAAACATGCTAATTGGTAAATTAAAAAAGAAAGCCCAGAAACCAATTTCAATCCACAGAGATTTTGGTATCCTATGTTTAATTGGTGCTGTGTGTGTTTACTTACCCTTTAAAATGTATATGAAAAATGTATGTCAAGTTTTTAAAAATGGATTTATGAATGTCCAACAGCATGAAGTGAAAGCACAAGCTATGACTGCCATGGAGAGTCAGCAGGGTGTGTGGCTCTTTGTACCCAGGCTCAAGGACTGGACTGTTCTAAAACATCAAATGTTCCCTCACAGTACTATCTGTACTATAGTACTGTCCTGTCTAGGCACACTCATAGAAATCTCCAATATCTATGAGTGTACCTGTCTCCACACTAGGAGCTTTGACACTTACAGCAGCACTCTTAATTGACAAGATGACAGCCAATCACACACTAGGGACGACTTAAGTAGATTGGGCATTAAGTATAACAGCAGCCAGATGGTGAGTACAAGAGGAAAGTCACATTGTGGCAGTAGATTGAGGAGATCACTGGGCTAATTTGACCAGTCATAGGATAAGTGTCAAAAACAAACATGCAGCCATTAGCCTGTGCTCCCATTGGCCCGTCTATAACACCTGTCTGGCTCTGACTGAGAGCCGCAGAGGCAGACCCATCATAAGCTCCCTGACAGCTTTGTCACTGTCACCGCCAGAAGCGTGACGCTTCAATTTTATTTAGGAATCGGGTTTAAAGAAAATGAAAGCAGTGGAATAGAAAGGAAGCCATGAAACGGGGAAAGAACATTCATGGGTTCATGGAAGGACGTATCTCCTTGAGTCAAATATGACGACACAAAAAGAAATATGAAGCTCCTGTCAAAAGTGGACATGATGAAAAGATCATTCTTTCAATTTCTTCTGAAAGTTGACATGAGCTGGTGATACAAGCAGACAGATGTATCACCATCAAATAGTAAGTTGAAACCAAACAACAATACATTTGAGGATTTGGCATTTTTAAGTCACTGGATGCTAAATAAAACTGGGTGTTCTTAAACTACAGCTAAGCTAAAGGTTTTTAAAAACTGAAGTGTGATGTGAACCTAAAGTTTTTAAACAGACTTTTTCTGTTCACAGACTAAGATAAGTGCAGCAAAGGTACAATACATTTATTTGCACAGGTCTTGATGAGAAGAACTGCTCAAATGCTTGACATGTGAACTTGTATTCACCTTGCTGGAGCTTGTTATACAACAATATAACCAGGTGTCTGGTGGTCCCCCGATGATGGCACTGAAAAAACTCCCACCGCTGGAGAAAAATGGCAGCACCTGGCGCACCGGCTGTGTTTAACTTCTCATCAATTCTGAGGACAACTTCAATGAATTATGGCACAGGCACCTTTCCTGTCTCTCTGCACACCGTGCTACCACACAAACGTTCACTTTTGGACTTGAGAAAAGAGCTGAAATGAGAGGACAAAGCAATTCAAAGTAATGGACCACACAAAGGCATGGAGACAGGCAGAAATGCAAAAGAAAATTTCATTCAGGCTTTCCATCTAAATTAAAGGTGGAAGCAACTGATAGATCTTTTTGAAGTGGAGTGGGTTAGACTGACAGGCAAAGGGAGACCAGGCACATCTCAAAGTGACTAGAGGCAGACAGAGTGACAGCGGGGGTGGTGGTGGTGGTGGAGGAAAACCCTGGGCGCACCTGTTGTGATGCAGACAGACTGCCACAGAAGAAGGAAGTGAGTAAAGACTGCAACCACAACAATAATCTTTACAGAGATGATGAAGACGATGATGGTAATTATGATGAAAACAGCGTCAGTGTGGCGTCTGTAGTCGGACGACTGCACCCAGGGGACAGGGCACACAGGCAGGCGGGCTGGAGGAGAGCTGGCAGCTATATCCTCAGGGAGAACCAGCTCTCAACGGGTGTCATTACCTGTCAGTCAGACTGTCTGCCTGATACACCACCAAAAACATTTAGGGCCACTGGCATGTAATTGTCTGGAAGGTTAGTCGATGTTTCAGAAAAGACCAAGGCAATTGTAAAAAAGCGGGACAGAAAACCCCCCACAAATGCATAAAAGCTATTTACATAAAAGCTAATGGTGTGCGCTGAAAGTAGTGACATCAAATGTGTTGTCAATCATCGATCATGCTTTTTTAAAATAGAGTTTCTGTCTAAATGATTTCTGTAGTGATACTCAATCATTCAGCCCTTAACCCAATGAAACTTTATTCTTGGTGGTGTGCTAGTGGTAAATGAATATGAGAGCTTGCATGTGTTTGTGTATGTGTCACCCCTCAAAATGCCAGCTTTTCAATAAGAACTACCATTTGTAAGATTTTGTTAAGCTGGTCACAATGTGTTTAATATAAAAGGTCAGTATTTGATAGTCACATGTAGTCAAGTTGCAACTGGAGTCAAGACAAAAGCATAACACCTACACTACCAAGTCAATACTTTTTTGTTTTGTTCTTTTCCAGGAGCCAAGTACAAATTTTTTGTTTTAGATCCTAATTAAGACATGACATTTACAAATACTGTTTTTGGTGCACTGATGCTCCAGTTTAATGAAATGAAAGGCTTCTGAACTAAAATTGAATGGTGAAATGCCTAAAGATTTCCACTTATGTGCCTTATGGACAGAGATCCATCCACTTGAGTCTGTTGAGGGCCTGAGGGTACTATAAATGGATATGGACATTCATAACCTCTCTCTTAATCGTTCAGAGCTCTTCCTTTGGCTCCCTCGTCTTATCCTGTTCACTAGTTTTCACTTCTCCACTTTGGAAGGTAATCAAAGCCTCAGTGAGTGATGGTCTAGACACACAAGTATTGACTTTTTATCACATTTTGTAACAGGACAGACAGGGACAGGGGCTGAAATAGTGGACTTTGTGAGTCTCCATCATCGGAGTCAAAACCAAAGCTCCTTTTAACAGTATCAGCTCTGATATGTACAGGTTATGTCCTGGCACACAATTATCTGTCCTGTGTCTTGTCTGACTGTGAGAAAATGAAAAATAAAATGAAAATATGTTAGGTAATAAATGTTCATGGATATATAAAATGCACATTCTTATGGCTAATGATATCAGGGTGGTTCAAAGTGTGGCCTGGAGACAAGATTTGTCCTTGGCTTCTAAGATAATTTGTATTGCTTGTTAGATCTCTAGCAAAGAGCATTTCAGTAACTTAAGTAAATGTTTCAAGCATGAATTCCTGACTGCAAGTATAGAAGTAATAGTATGATGAAACTGTTACAAATAGTTGCACATTCGTTCTTTAATATATGGAATTCTAATCTTCATATTTGAATCAATACATTCAAATGTGCATTACCTACATGATTCTCATGGCAAAGGAATGATTGATATTTCTAATTTTTTTCCCCCACTATTAAATGTGGCCCAGTAAAAATAGTTGGGGCACCCCCACTCCAAAGGCTTAGTGACTGAATAATAATGAAACTGTATAACAAGCTAGTTCTTAGTATTCAAGATAATGCTGGTTGGATTAGTTTGACTGGATTAAACTGGGACTAGATAAAGTGGAAGCAAGACGAGATACTGGTAAAAGTGCGCTATCTCCAAAGTCACTGAGTGGTGCGAGCAGTTCAAATTGGGCTTCAGGGAGTTTCGGCACATCTTATGAGACCGAAACAGAAAGGACAGCAAAGATAAGGACGGACAGGGAACAAGGATGTGTAGTGTGTAGAATAAAACATGGAGAGGAATTGAGTGGGTGCAGGGAGGCGGCCAGGCAAAGTGTTAGTGAGTTTGTTTGGGTTTTGAGCAGGGGTTAGATGTTTCTGTTCAGGGGGGCACTCAAACTTCTCATTGTTTAATAAAGCTCTGGAGAGAAGAGGCAAGACTCAGTTGGCTGTCTGGATACCGTGAGTTGTTCTCCCACAAGTGCGTCTTTGGGGAGTTTGGGTCCTCTTTCTTAGCTCCGCTGCTAACTTGTACTTCAACTGAGAGCCACTTCTGCCTCATTATACCCGCAACTAACAGAGTGTGGGACCCAGATGGCTGGTGGTGAGGCCCTGGAGGATGCCTTACACCATGACTGGATCCTGCAGGCTTGCCACAAAGACGCAAAACGAGAGCTGCATGTTGACTAGGTGTGGGACGTTCTCATTCAGGCATAAGGGAACAATAGAAGGGGAAGGTTAACAATGTAACTGGGAGTCCTCCAGGGAACTCCCAGGATAAACAGCAAGCTTGTGTGTGGGTATGTGCGAAGACTACAATGCAACAATTGGCTTTTGTCACTGGGATTGTAATAGGATAAATTCTCATGGGAGTTCCAATGAGAATGTGTACATGTGTGATAAGGTAACGGGACACAAAAAGATACAAGGCCAATGAATGCCAGCGGACATTTATGCATGGTGAGTCCCAACTGGACCACACTTTCAATGTAATCTGAGGTGAGAATGTAAGGCACTAGAGGGACAGTGGCCTGGAATCCAACAGGGAGCAAGAAAAGGTAAAGAGTAAGCTAAAGCATACTGATAGACCTGTCAATAGATTCAGCGCAGAGCGAGCTGGCTGCACAGTGGAAATAGTCTACCAGATATTGCACCACCACACTGAATTATATATTAAACATAAATTGGACAGTTTTTAAATCTAGGTTTTCATGTTTTCTGCTATAATTTATTAAAATCTAAATACAAATGTTGTCATATTCAAGGAGTGCAAACTGATTTCAACAAACTGCAGTGTTTCCTCATTTAGTCTAGTAGGTTTGAAAATACTTGACTTTTCTTTCTGAATTTGCATTTGCAATATATTGCAACATTCAACACAGTTATAAAATAATACTACTTTTAACTTCTTTATTTATCTGAAGACTCAAGGTTTTATTTTTATGTATTTTATTTTATTTCAAAATATATATTATTTAAAACATAGAAATAAAAATAAATACAATATTCATTTTAGGCTTTATTGGATAGAACAGTAGAGCAACTGGAAATGAGTGAGAAGTGACATTGGTAAAACTGTTGTGAGCCGGATTCGAACTCACAATTCCTAGGCCGCATGCTCTACCGTATTATCAAGGTTATTATTCATGGCGTGGTAGTATTTTCAAATCATATTGTAATGTGATGCTTTTATAGCAATAGATATTCTTGTCAATGTACACAGCAACAACTTTAGTAAAGATGGTGCTTCTCTGATAGAAAAGAGACAATTAGATCATTAACAATAAATGTTAATATTATTAATAAACTCAGGTGCATGTGGGTGGTGAACATACTATATTCTCTGGCACGCAAACACCCAACATCTGTGTGGCCAGAGGTGTAGACGAAATGGCAGCTGCTTAGAGCTGTGTCATGTGACTGCGGTGGCACAGGCGGCAGCTGGAGGGTGATGGTGGTATGTGTGTGTTTGTGTGTGTATGTATGTGTACGTGTATGTATGTGTGTGTGTATGTGGTATATGTGTGGTGGTGAGGTGGGGTTGAGGTGTTGCCAAACTATTCACTCAGAGCCTTGATCAAAGACTGGGCTTAATGGAGTAGGACTGGCACAGAGGTGTGTCAAGGGAGGGAAGCATGAATCTGCCTTTAGAGAGAGAGCCCCATGTGCATCAGTGTGCTGATATGGGTTTAGAAATGAATAGACAGGCACATAAGATTTATATATATATATTTAGGCCCATTAATTTTTATTTTATTCATAAATGACATCTGTGAAGTATCTAAAATATTAAATTTGATGTTGTTTGCGGATGACACTAGCCTTTTTCGGTCGGGTACTAAGCTGTCGGAGATTGCAGCTAGTGTGAGTAAGGAGATAATAAAGGTAAATAAATGGTTTGATGAGAATGGGTTGTCTTTGGGGAAAAACAAAGTATATGATTGTTGGTAATCGAAGGGGGAATGAAAGTGTAAAAATAGAAATCGAGGGAGTTGATGTTAAAAAAGTAAATCAGATAAAATTCTTAGGTGTAATTTTAGATGACAAATTAAATTGGAAAACTCACATAGATTACATTAAGGGTAAAATTTGTAGGGGTATAGGGGTCTCGTACCAAGTCAAAGATTTTCTTGATTGTTCATCTTTGGTTATGTTGTACAATTCCCTAATACTTCCATATTTTGGATACTGCACAGAGGTTTGGTGCAACACATATTCAAGTAACACAAAGCCATTGGTTTTGTTACAGAAAAAAGCATTAAGAATTATTAACAAGAAAGGCTATAGAGAACCTTCAAATATTCAGTTTATTAAGTCTGGACTGTTAAAATTTAAAGTTTAGTTGATTTAAAAATTTTGATAATTATGTGGAAAGCTAAACAGAGAATGCTCCCTAGAGCCGTGCAAAATTTGTTTACATTTGTTTCGGAGGAAGACGGTCACAGAAGGCAATTTTACTTTAAAACAAAAACAGTACAACACTGAAACAAATGTGTGTTTCTTTTTATGGAGTGAAGCTATGGAACTCCTTGGATGCTGAATTTAAGTTGTGTACAAGTATTTGTAAATTTAAAAAATTGTACAAAGAAAAAATATTGACATGTTATAAAAATGACAAAAGTCAAGTCTAATAAGAAAGATGTGTGAAAGGAGATTAGTGTATTATGGTTGGTGATTAGGTTAAGGGATGGGCTCGGTAAATCCATCCATTCATAAAATGAGCTGTCTTTAATTTGTACAAAAGGGACAGGTACTACAAGATTTTTTTTTTCTTCTCCCTGTTCCTTTTTCGTTCATAGAAATACGTGTTATGTGCTAAATGTATGTGTAAAGATATGTTTTTTTTGTATGTATATACATGCATATAAATGTTTTGTCCCCCTTTCACGTGAAAGGGTTAAAGAAAAAAAAAAAAAGACAACAAACATGAACGAAATAAATAAAAAAATATATATATAACCCTTTATATTATGTTTTGTCTGTGTAGTAAACTACAAAATCTATTGCAGGAAACACAGGAAAGGGTTAATTGGAAGTAATGCATTCTGCGATATTCTAGAATCACGTTTGTCCGCGTCAGCAGATCCCATGTGTGAACGCAATAGCTCTAAAACTAAATGCCGGATCACTTTCAAACTTTTAACACACTTAAATATAATAAAAATACCAAACTGGATTGATTTGGGTGCATCTTTCTGGGCAGTTGCATGATGAAGACGCTGAACTAGACTGACTGGTGGTACTTCTGCGATGAATAATAATAAATTCATTAAGAAATTAATGAGTATATATTTAATGAATATATGCAAATTATCAAGGTTGAATAAATAATTCCTCTATACCCAGATAGCAAAATTGTTCTGGCCCTGAGGTGGCCCACATCCACATTTTGATTTGGCCCACATACCGCGTGGATGACTGGCGATTAGGCGGTCCGCATCCGTTTGCCAACCCTGGCCCGCATGTGAACCAAAACAATGCCAAATGTTAGCCAGAAGTACACCGCACTATTCAAAGGTGGCCCAGACCTGGCCCACTTATAGTATAAATATGGCCCACATTAGACCCAGTGCCATTCTGCCAGATCAGGCCCACATACCACATGGATGTCCGGTGATAATGCGGTCCGCATCAGTTTACCAACCCTGTTGCCCACATGTGAACCAAAACAATGCCAAATGTTAGCCAGAAGTACACCACACTATTCAAAGGTGGCCTAGTTGGGTTTGGGTGGCCATGGTCACACAAAAAACACTTAATTTATCAAAAATAAGACATTTGTTATCCAAAACAAAACACAGAATTTCATTTGACCAATGCTGGATTAAAGATTCTGAGCATTTTATTGGTGCCATTAATCCTGGTGAACATAAACAAAATCTCAAAAATTGACATATACCAATTATCAAGGTAAAAAAAAGAATGCATCAATAGTGCCCCCATATTTTTGACTCCAATGGGAATCTGAATACACTTACTTTGTCAGAGAACTATGAAACTTTGTACAGTGATTCTCCACATCATGCCCAAAAAATACAAACAAAACAGGAAGTCAGATATCGGATTAAAATAGAGACGTCAGGTATGTTTGACAGCAAACATACTGACTAATATACAGTAGTTAATAAATATAATTACTACTATTACTAATTAGCACCAACTACAGACTGAACTAGTTTTATAAAATTGACTTAATTTAGCAAAAAGCATCCTTCACAAACATCCAGACAAATAACAAAAGTCAAACACAACCTTCCCATATTTGTCATGGTTTACAGGTCTTAATTGCTCTTTAAAAATTTTAAAAAGCCCTTAGAATAGAACAGAACAGAATTTTGATTACAAAATTGCCATACACTGCAATCCCTCATTTAGTCCTGATTTGATTGACTCTCCCTCTCTTTCTCGCTATTTTCACGTCTTTTCCTTTCTTCTCTTTCTCTTCTTCCTCCCTCTCTGTCAAATGCGAGGTGAAGCCATCTCTTTATATAAAACTCAATTTCTTGAGTTGTTGCTTTAGAGGTCAGACGATTATGTCTCACGGTCCCTGAAACACAAAGTGAACAATATATCTTTGCATATATGTACGGTGGTCCGGAGGTGCAGGATATAAATTGTTTTAGATCAGTAAAGGAATACGCAGATTGATTGACATTTGCAAAAAGAACTTGGGGGGAAACAACGGTATGCATCCCATAAATAAATAAAGCTATGAAAAATTAAGCCAAAAAGCAAATCTATTTAAAAACTTGCCTTAGACGTTAAGCTAATGTTGCTAATGTTAAGGAAGTGACACCAAACCAGATTTGAGCCATGATCTGGACCAGGTCTAAACCAGGGCTCAACCAGATCTGAACCAGGTCTAAATCAGGTTTGAATGTAGTCTAATGTTTGAACATGGTCTAAGGTTTGAACATAGTCTAAACCATGACTAAACCAGATCTGAACCAGGTCTAAACCAGGTTTGAATGTGGTCTAAGGCCTGAACCAGGTCTAAACCCAGTCTGAACCATGTCTAATCTAAGCCAGGTCTGAACCAAGTTTTAATGGGACCTGAGTTCTAAACCAGGGCTAAACCAGATCAGAACCAGGTCTAAACTAAGTCTGAACCAGAGATAAACCAGATCTGAACCAAGTCTAAACGTGGTCTAAGGTCTGAACCAGGTCTAAACCAAGTCTGAAACAGGTCTAATCTAAGACAGGTCTAGATCAAGTTTTAATGGGATTTGAGGTCTAAACCAGGGCTAAACCAGATCTGAACCAGGTCTAAACTAAGTCTGAATCAGAGATAAACCAGTCCTGAACTAGTGTTAAACCAGGTCTGAAATACACGTCAGTGAAAATAAAATTGGTTACATTCTGGAGAACAGCGTATATATTTTAAAAATTGCCTGCCCCCCCCCCTCCGTGTAAAATCTGTGTGGAAATTGTGGAATGTTCTTTTTTAATACATATTTTAAAAATTTACATTTAGAAGTTATGTCTTTTCTTCTTTCAAGTGATTGTTTTATTTTTTCCAAGTAAGTTTTTTGTGGAATCACTTTGTTTTTTAAGGCAAAATTTTAAATCTATTTGCTTTTTGGCTTTTTTTTTTGTGGAATCTTATTAAACTGAGACATTGTTTATTTTTCATAGATTTTTTTTATTCATCACATGCATTTCTTTGTTCTTATATAAGTTTTAATCTGCAAATTATTTAGCTGAACTAAAACAATTTATATGCTGCACCTTGGGGCCACTGCAGGTATATAAATATTTAGTGAAAAACAAAAAGTAAATGCTCACCTATAATCACATCTTTCATTTCTAATTTTTGGAAGGCAACCTTCCCATTCACCCCACGCCAATTAATTTGTTTAGCCATGCTATTGGTCATGCAGGCCTTTAGTGCACGCCACACTGCATCTTTTACATCAACCCCCCCAGTGACACTCAGGAAAGAAATCTAAAGTAAAAAGACAAAACAAAAAATTATTGTGGTTCCAAAAGTTGGAAGTCAGACATACAAATTTAGTTTTGAGATATGAAACCAGGCCTAAAAGGCTAAACTAGTCCTAAAACTCAGGTCTGAAGCAGGTCTAAATCAGAACTAAACCAGTTTTAAATCTAGACTGACCAGGACTAAAAACCAAAACTGAAATCAAACTTAAGTCTAAACCAGGACCACTTCCAACCCACAACTTATTTTGCCTTAAAACAGGATTAGTACAGGCCTTACAATAATTACCATTTTCCCTTTCAGTTCTCTTTCCTCCCTGAGTCGATTCTCAAGGTAGAGTAGAGACTGGACATCCTGAATTGGTAGACCAAAGTCAACGTCTGATTCAGCATTGACAGTTGAGTCATTTTGCATGT
>JAVQKG010366360.1:0-12129 GCA_036025885.1 Hypseleotris bucephala | reverse complement strand
GAAGCAGGTTTTTGACCATATATTCTGTTTTGTGCAGAGATATCATACTGACTAAAAAATTGTAGCCTTTTTGATTTACTAATTTGCTAAATTGCGATTCAACTTCGATTAATCTTTCAGCCCTAACGTAAATGTTCAACTGAAAAAACACAGGAGATCAACAGTGGAGCTAATGTACATTCCCTTTAAATGTCTGCTCCTAAAACATTACTGAAGTTTTGTTTAGTTTGGTTCATAAAAACCAAGTGCATTGTGCAGACACTGAGTTGTAAAGTAACAGACCACATCCCCACCTCCCCATAATAATAACCACATCATATTTCAACATTTATTTATTCATAGAAACATTGTTCTTTGGCCACCTTTGCAGAACTCCAAGTCCAAATAATAACCAAACACAAATGCATTACTATTTCCCTTGTCCGGGTCACACCAACTGCTTTTTCAACTTTAAAGAATCCACACACATTCCTCCGACTCTTTGATTTTGCCATAGCTCTCTCCCACGGTGAAACGCCTGTCTGTCACATCCCGACTCTAACCGCGACCAAGACTTCACCGAGAGAGAAGTCTTTGAAGCCTTAATGTCACTATTTATTTTTAAGGCACCCACAATTACCGCGTCTGACATTTGCACGACGGTTCACCTTGCAGACAGAGGAGAACATTAAAAAGCAGAACTCAAAGTAATGTGCAAATATTTTTAGATCCAAGGTTCAGGTTTAGGTGTCGGGGTAAAGTGGAAAAACAAAACTGGCAACACGATTTCAACTCAATTCTACCGTTTTGTGACTGTGTGAATATTTTAGGCAGAATGGAAAGCAGAGGGACCAATTATTGCGGATAGAACAGGTACAGAACAGAGAACAGTGAGACGGGTGAGACTGGGGCAGACGGGGACACACGGAGGAGGGACAGAACGGTGGACGCCATTTTTTTATGTAAATTGAACAAATATGTCAGTTAGGGTTGGCAGAAATGTAGTAGATTGGAACAGTTGATGGAAATTGGAACTAGGGCTGAAAAATTAATCAAAATCGAATTGCAATTTTAATGGTCACAATTAGCAAATTGCAAAGTCTGCATTTTTTAGTCAGTGTAATATCTCTGCACAAAACAGAATATGTGGTCAAAAACCTGCTTCCATTGTAGATTTAACCTCTACAAACATGTTCTGAAAGGCATGTGATTCTTGTGGAAGTTTAACAGTTCATATTTTAGTCTTTTTTTTCAAGTGTTAATGCTTCAGACAGGTTTCAAATGTGCTGTGAACAGATTCTTGGCTTTAAAAACAATTCACAAATCTAATCGTAATTTTAATATCTGTCATAAAAATCGCAATTAGATATTTTTTCAAAATCGTTCAGCCCTAATTGGAACCATCATGATTTGGTCAAATAAATGATATGATAATGACTATACTAATGCATGAAAAAAACGCCCCAAATTTTATGGGTCACACTTTATTTTACATTATCCCTGAACCACATTGTATCTCCCTCATTAAGTACAATGTAATACACTGTGCAACATCTTCCACAAACACATTGGTGATGACAGAAGTGTGGCTGCCATTGTGCACCTATGGCCCCTATAACCGCCACCAATCACACAACCACATTCACTCATTATGCTTAAGTGTCTTGCCAAAGGACACAACATCAGAATATGCTCGGATGGGGACTTGAACCTACGACCCTCCACCCTCCACTGCGCCACTGCCACCTCATTTATTGGTGTAACAAGATATTTGTCAGATCTAACCAAATGGCCTTTTAGTAAAGAGAGATAGATTTTTAACAATGTGGCCCTCAGTAACACACTGGAATAACATGTAACTACATTTTAAATACAGAATGGTTAAGCTTAGGGTTCGCTACAGAGATCGATTTTTGACAATGTGGCCATCAGTAAAAAAAGTCACCCCTACCCTAGATACTGACCCCACCTACGGCCCATAGTAGCTGGAACAGGCTAAACCCACTTCCAACCTGAGAGAACAGAAAATAAATCAAGTGACTAAGAGAGACGGTCCTCCCTGTGGAGCGTACATCCTCCATACTAATTCAACTCAACACAACAGTGCTTTTCGAGCTTGTGTTCTATTTCCATCCCATTACGGGACCGCTGTGGCCGCCCTGACACAGAGGCGCCGCGCAGAATACATCCAACATACATCGCCCTTGTTTGTCCTTGGAATAAGAATTAAGAGGAGCACACTTCGGCCAATCTCTAAGTGTCTGGTTCTCTGTGCGTGTTTTAATCAGTGCTGCCTGTCAGAGGTGATTATTGTCAGGGCTTGTGTGCTAATTGAAAGCTCTGTGTCTCATTGTCATGCGCTGGTCGTCTCTCTCTCTCTCCTCCTCTCTGCTCTGGTATACCAAGATTCAACAATGATGTAACAAATAGGGGCAACCACAGCTTGCTCCTGCACCTGTCAACAAACACACCCAGAAAAGCACTGTAGCCACCACCATTTATTAACATATCTTGACTGGAGAAGATGTGTGTGTTTGGCTGCAAGTAAAAGCCTTTTTAAGCAACTACAGGTCTGATGTGGATTGCTTGTCACTTTGACTCTTGTAACAAATAGTGCCAAACCACTCCTCTCTAGCACATGCTCCTACCTGCTCCTGCACTGTCAACAAATGCACCCAGAGAAGTATTGTCTCCACCTCAATTTAACAACATATCTGACTGGAGAAGATGATTGTTTGCTATGTAACTTTGCTATTTCTACGGACTCAGGGTCTGAGGGTGGATGGCTTGTCACTTTGAATCCTGTATTTCAATCATACAAATCCCCTGGTGCTCCACTCGACTGGTGCTTGTGGGAGATGGATGTAGAAGGGAGTGAGCTGGGAGAGCTTAGCCCCAGTTCAGACACACATGTGGGGGAGAGTGAGAGGGACGCGGGGGGTAAGTGTGGTTCTAAAAAACTATCACAGGCAGAAGAGAAAATGTGCTTATTTTCACAGTAACGCGACATAGACACTGACACCAGGTACCAGTGTCTGCGAGAGAGAGCTGCATGAACTTTGTGTATCTTATCATAAATACACAAAGAACAGGAATAAGATGTCAGCTGTCAATGTATTTTGCTGAGTTTTCTTGTTAAAATTAATTCGCTGAAAATGTTCGCCCTATAGCTGATTAGCCTCCATCGATCTTTTAAACTCTTAAAATATGGATTTTTAAAAAAGTCTATGAGAAAAATTAATCCTTCCAGAACCAGAGGGGGGCGGACACTGTTACAATTAGCCCCAGTTCTGACACAAATGTGGGGGACAGTGTGAGGGAGGCGGGGGTGAGTGTGGTTCTAAAACACAGGCATCTAGGTGAGAAAATGACCTTATATTCACAGTAACACGTTACACCACGAGTCTAAAGGTTCGCAGAGTGCACGGAGTTCTTGTAAAAGTTTTAGGATTATTTTTTCTTTTCAAAGTTGACTTTTTCCTCCGGCAGGAAGTAATAACTCTAATACCTTTTAATATATGCATTAAAGATCTGCATTTACTCTCGCTGTTATTGGCAATTTCCTTTTTTATTCCGCAGTTAGCTAAAGTATTATGAGAAAATGAAGAGAAGACACATTCAAACTGACATAAAAGATATAAAGAAGAGAGTCTGGTGAGTCTGTAGACTATATAGGACAGCTACTATGGGCCTGAGGCAGGGAAACACTGGAATATATCAGATTATGGGCAGAATTGACACAGAGAAACTTAATTGACCATCACATTCATGAATAAAATTGAACATTCACCAATTTACCAACAGTTTAGTGATGTTTTTAATAATAATAATGCATCCATTTTATATAGCGCTTTTCTGGACTCTCAAAGATGCTTTACAATTGCATTATTCATTCACTTGAGTAGCCACAACTGCCCTGGGGCACACTACAGCCCCTCCAACTATACCACCAAACACCAATCACACGTCCACATTCATTCATTGGCAATGGGGTTAGGTGTCTTGCCCAGGGACACAATGACAATATGAGCTCGCCGGGGATTCGAACCGGTAACCCTCCAGAGGTTATTTTGAGTTAGAGTTATATACTTAATTTTCTTTCTTAATTTTTTTTTAGTTATTTTTTTTTTATCTCAGTTTCACTATGGATTTGAAAATGAACATAGGATAATGTAACAGAAGCACTTGTGGAAGTTAATTTTATTGGCCTAAACTTCCAGACATTTTCTTTGTTATAAAGCGCATCCATACATTGTGATGGGTCTGAATGTAAAACAATAGAATTAAATTGACTTTGGACAATTGAGAGTCAGCCCGTTCTGTGTAACCGTGTTAAATATATTAGTGCTATGTTGACTTCACTGTTAGCGTAGCTTCTTTTTAAAAATGACACGAGTTTACAGCGAGGTCTGGACACAACTCTAACTAAATTATATACGGCAATGTTTGGCCTTAGACCGAGAACTAAAATGTACTTATTCCAATGACCAAAAATAGCTTAGTAGTTATTCCAACTATTTGCTATACCAAAAGTTAAGTTATACTAGGGTGACCAGATGTCCTGATTAAATGGGCACAGTCCCAGTTTTAAGCTCCTTGTCCCATGTCCCACAAATATCTGATGGACACTGGTTTGTCACAGTTTTTTACAAATCTTGTCCCAGTTGTCCCCATTTTGACCATCGGCATCACGTACAGTAATATGCCTAAAAAAATGTGTCTAATAACGTTTGTCATAACATTTATTTACCGTGTCAATCAAAAAATGCTATAATTTTCAGACTTCGAGCTAGTAACTTGATAGTAAAAGGATTTTGGAAGCTTTTTTATCACTCAGTAAGTTAAAATGTGTGGTGAATTGAGAAAAAAAAAAATTGTGTCACATTTTTTGGATTTAGAAATCTGGTCACCCTATGTTATACTTTATTGATCCCTGTAGGAAATGTGTCCTTAATGCTGCTGGAGCGACCTGTCAAGAACATCTCTAGATCTTTTTAAGGATGTGCAGTGGGGATGAAAAGTTTGGGCACCCCAGGTAAAAAGCCCAGAAATCTCAAAGAACTGGAAGACTTTTGTAAGGGAGAATGGGCGAAGATACCTCAAACAAGAATTGAAAGACTCTTCGCTGGCGACAAAAAGCGTTTATAAGCTGGGATACTTACCAAAGGGGGCAGTACAAGGTATTAACTCTGCAGGGTGCCCAAACTCTTGCAGACACCATTATGTTGTTTTCTGATATTTAGTGTAAATAATGGAAAAAAAAATCTAACTTTTTTTGACATATTATAAGAATGTCTCATCTGTAATTTAATGCCTTTTGGAGATTTTTCCATCTTTCCTTGGCTTCTTTATGCACATTAATAACAATTTGTACCTGGGGTGCCCAAACTTTCGATCCCCATTGGAAACCGGAGTACCAGGAGAAAACCCACCCAGACACGGGGAGAACATACAGACTCCACACCGATCGGGGACTCAAACCCAGGACCTACTTGCTGTGAGGTGACAGTGCTAACCACTACACCACCGTGCCACCAAAAACTATGGAGATGTTTAGAAAAGAGCTGCTAAAATTTAGCCATAAGTTTCAGATAAGTTTTTAGATTGAAAATATTTATGCTGATATGAATATGAGTTAGTGCATCGCTGATTACTTCCATCGATCTTTAAACTCTATGGATTTTTTTAAACGTCTGAAAGCAGAGGGGGCGGGCTCTGCTCTCTCTAAAGTCCACTCACTCTCCTTCATTTGTGGCATTAGGAATAAGTGCAGTCTGTGTATGCTAAGTGTTCTTCTGTCTCACTTTAGAATGACACGGCTAATGCTCACACACACACACAGACAGACAAACACACAGACACACACACACACACTCATAGAGACACACAGCACTGACTTCACACTGGAACTAACCACTGATTTACACAAGGTTATAACTGAGGCATTTAACCATTAATGACAGTATTTATAACCCAACAGTATTTATTAATGTTCAATAATGCTTTGTAAATGATCTATTAACTGTTTACCAACGCTTAACTAATACTTACAAAAATAAAATAAAAAAATACACAAATGCTTAACAAATGCATAGTGTGAGTTATTCTAAAGTGTTACCAACAATAATAAGACCCATTAAGAACAACACATTTCGAAAATAAAAAAAAATAGGTCAAATTAATAAAAACTATAAAAGACAACAGACATCACGTTTTTTAGTGGACAGTGGTGAGTCATTCCTGAGACAATGATGGAGGAGGAGGAAGATGAGGATTTGTTGTAAATTCATGTTTTTTATGTAACAAAGATTTGCACCAAAACAATATTATAACATTTTTACAATTAATGAAAAGTGACTGACGGCTGAATCACTGAATGGAGCTACAGTGGCCTGCCCTCATATTATTGACACCATAGGATTTTAAGAAAGTGAGTTTTTCTATAATAAAATATTTAGCTTACATTGAAAAAAGAAACAATTCCAAACAAAACCCTTTTTAACTGTTTTAGTCACAACGGGTCGAGACCAAACCACCTCCTGATGTGAACCAAACGATTGTAACTTTAACAGAAGGAGACTAACGGGTCGAGACCAAACCACCTCCTGATTTGAACCAAACGACTGTAGCAGACATCAGCCCTTCAAAATAAAAGTTCAATACAAAGACTGCTTACCTTTAGAGTAGAACAGGAGCAGCACCGAGAAGAGAGAGAAAGAGAAAACATGATTAATTATTATTAACGACAGACAACGTTTACAAATAAAGCTTAGGTGTGTTCCCCTTTAAGGCCCTCTCTCCCCCTTTGTTCTGTAAAATCACGTGTTATGTAACAAAGGAAATGTCACAGATTTGAGTCAGGGTTTTGGCTTCCCCCAGGGCTAGCACCGTGCTGGGACGTTACATGGGCTCAGCTATTCTTCTGCACGCAAATATGACGTTTTAATGTGGTCGTGTAAACATTCAACTTGATTTTAAAAATGATGCCTGAAAATATATGAACAAAGCAGTGCATTTATTTATGCTCTGCTCTTCACCCTCATTTTTACAGTAACAATGTCAGTGTTCATGTTAATAACAAAGGAACATAAATAGTATTATAAAGAATTGGATGTACTTTGAATTTGATGTAAATGGATTTTTAGACAAAGACAAAATCGTGATAAAATCCAATTGTGATAATGATCTTTATTTATTTATTCCATAGGAGCAAGTACTGTGCATTTGACATGTTTCACACTAAAGCATGTAAAGTCGTAGCTAATTTAGACCGTCCGTCCGTATAGGCCTTTTACAAGACAATCTATGCAGACTACATGACATTAGCTTGAGTTTAAGACACGTTTGACAGTATGTATAGAGTGAGAGTGTAGTGTTGTCCATATACCGTACATTACATTTATGACACACTTGACATATGGACAGAGTGTTGTGTTAAATGTTGCTCAGATTCACAGATTATTGCGTAACTCGAATAAAAGACATTTGTCCCAGAGTCAGTCCTGAGAGACTGCTCCCCTCAGGGTCAATACCACACAGGGATTTCTCTACACACACACACACACGCACAAACAGACACACACTCTATTACGCACACACACACACACACACACACAAACATACACACACACACAAACAGACACACACACATACAGATAGACAGACACAGGCAAATACCACACAGGGACTTCAACACAGAGATGTCAACACACACACACAGACACACACTATATTACGCACAGACACACACACACACTTGGGCGAGCACCGCACAAGGATGTCAACACGACATGTCTACACGACACGTCTACATCAGACTGAGCTCTGAACATGACGAAACAAAGACTCCACATTTTTCAGAAGCCATTTTTACCATGAGTAAAAAGACTATAGAACAGCTACTATGGAAATACTTCCCCATCACCTCCTCCCTTTTACCCTCTACCCCACCACCTTCATCACCTCCATCATCTCCACAACCAACCTCGTTTGTGCATATACCCCATCACCCCCTCTCTCTCTCTCAGGCACCATCACCCCCCTCTCCTCTCTCCCTGCACTCCATCACCCCTCTCTTCTATCACTCACTCTCTTGCTCTCTCTCTGTACTCCATCACTCTCTCTCTCTCAATCTCTCCTCCATCTCTCTCTCAGGCACCATCACCCCCCCTCTCCTCCCTCTCTGTACTCTCACTCTTTATCTCTCTCTCCCTACCTCTCTCTCCTCCATCACTCACTCTCTCTCTTTGGCAGCTGCCATCTGGAGAGAGGCTGACCACCGCTTAACAGCCCCTGGCTCATCACACAGCTGGCACCGGGCGAGCAACAGGAGAGAGAGAGGGTGAGCGAGAGGACGGGAGAGTGAGAGCTGGCATGGGCGAGCGAGAGGAGGAGAGAGAGAGTGAGAGCTGGCATGGGCGAGCGAGAGGAGGAGAGAGAGCTGATAGGGCAGAGAGAAGAGGAATGAGAAGGATCAACACATGCTGCAGAGAACATGAGGCCTGCTCCATGTCTGATGTGGAAGACCAACCGTACACTGTCATTGTGTCGCTGGGCAAGACACTTGCATTGCCCATGCATGAATAAAGTTGTGTGAGTGGTGGTGGGGCAGTAGGCACAGACTGGCAGCCACGCCTCTGTCAGCAGCAGTGGCTACACAAGTAGTTTACCACCACCAGTGTTACTGTGGAGTAAATGAATAATTCAATTGTAAAACTTCTTTGGGGATCTAGAAAAGCGCTATGTAAGTGGTGTGCATTATTATATTCTTTTTTTTTATTAACATAAACACTGGCATTGTTAGAGTAAAAGTGACAGAGCATAAATGACTGCACTGTAGCATGATTCAACCATCTTCACAGACTAGCAGATCCTCATAACTTCAGATCACCATGGGGATATTTATCTCCTTATTGCCCATCGCTAGTCTGCCCTGGGGCAGTCGTGGCGATATCCACCAGTGTGGTGAATAAATAATGCACTGCTCCTCCACACATTTGTCTGTTGTGAAAATGGGCCTGATTTGAGCCTGATTACCCCTGAGGCAGAGGAGGAGGAGGAGGAGAGAGGAGGAGGCAGGGGAGGTGTGTTGGTTTGGGCTGCGTCTCCTCCTCATTTCCCAACACACATTTACACCATGGTGCCGTCCCAGGGTTAGGGTAGCATCTGAGAGTTAGCGTAGCATCTGAGCAGAGATGAGTGAGAGGCCGCTGAGAAATCATGCGTTTCATTTGCTCAGCCGCTCGTATTTCCATGAATCAATCTGGTAAAACTTGGCACTAATTTGGTCCTGAAGTGGTGCGTCCTGCTGGGCTGAAGCAGTGGGGGTCTGAGGAGGCTCTGAAACGAACGGTGTCCCCGACAGAGACAGGTCAGCCCAAACCAGGTGTGGTCCAACCCCTCCCGAGATCCCAAATGTTACTCCATTACTGATGTCCCACTCTGATTAACAGTCCTGTGTGTTTGTATCATCTGCAGACTGGAGGAGAGTGAAGTCCAGGAGATGGTTCTAATGAGATAATGATCACACGTCTGCATGGCTCACCGGGAGACAGGCATTTCCAAACATGCACCACTTTACAGATATGTGTTGGATGATTTTGGTCAGCACTGCTCTGGGACTAAAGTGATCCACACACAGACAGATGAATGTGACTAAAGTAACCCATACACAGATGAAGCAGGTGTACCACTGTTTGCAGAGATGTGATTGTTATTGTAATTATTCCAACGATTTTGTCTGAAACTACTGCTGACAGAGAGGACAAACTAGAGAATAACTTTTACAAAGCACCACAGCCATGTGCACAAAGCTGTATAGAAATTAATACTTCATAAACACAACATCACATTTAACTGGCACATATTGACATCCCGGTTTTTAGCCCAAGGAGAGAGCAGAGTTTAAGGATGAAGGTTAGTCCACGTCACTGACACAAAAGTCTAATGAGTTTAAAACAGTTGCGACATCTTTCTGGATGTGCCAAAACCTCTCTGTTTCTGTAGTTTTCATTGTGTTTTTTATATTTTTCATTCCAGTTTTGCTTGTTTTCCAGAACACTGTGGTGAAGAGGAGGAGACCGAAGCATGAAGAGCACTGGCTTTAGTCTCTCTCTGAAGAGATTATGAAGTGTTTGTGAAATGACTTCAAGGAAAAGCCAAAGGAACAGTCTCTCTCTCCTCTCCCCATCAGTGACCATGAAGAGGGGCAGCTATCAGAGACCAGGAGGAGACCAGGAGGAGGGACAAACAAAATGGCTGCAGACGAGTGGCCACACACAGAGAGACAGCTGACAAAGGACAGGCCTGTTTCAGCTCACTCCCCCTGACCACCCAAACCACACTGACCACACCAACCATCTGGACTCAGGACAGCATGTTAGCATGTGTTTGCGTGTGTTAGCGTGTGAGCTCGTAGCCAGCGCTGCGGTCAACGATTGGGAATGGATCTGGTTGGCTCTCAGTAAAGGTCAGAGTGCTTGAATGGTCTGTCATTTGGAACGTCCCACACATGGATCACAGTCACTCTCTTAACGACTGCATTCACGTAACAGTGTGTTTCTGTCACAGTCCCAGCCTCTGGCACAGATCTCCTGAATATCCCTCACTCATGTCGGGCTGTCATATCCAGATCTCAGCCATGACGAGACACACATGATAATGAACCAAGAGGAGGGAATATGGACGATACAAAAATCATGAAGTTATGAAGATGGAGCTGTTCTGTGAAGATGGTTAAATCGTGATATAGTGCCTTCATTTATGAAACAAAGCCACACACATTTTCTCCAGATATGGTGTTAAATGATGGTAAGCTAACATCAGCAATACTTCTCTGGGTGTGTTTGTTGACAGTGCAGGAGCAGGCAGGAGCACTAGAGCGAAGTGGTTTATTTCTATTTCTACTGACACTAACAGTTGAATAGCAAGAATGTGTTTACCTACATATTGAAAGTGCAGTCTCAGATAATATGAGAGTTAATATGCAAAGCCTGGATCTTAGGGGACTTCTTTCTAAACGTGATCACAAGGTAATTTTATGGTAATACTGTGGTAATAAACAGGTAATTAACTGGTAATTATATAGTAATTATGATTAATTATCAAGTAGTTTCTATGTAATTACCATTGTAATTTCAGGCAATGTATTTAGCAACAGGATAGAAGCATAATATGGACTAACCAAGTAATTATGGGTAATCTATGGTTAGGATATGGGGTTAGGGTTGGCAATTACACCGAAATTACGTGAACCATAATTACAACATTGTTTCATGTTTATTACTCCTTAATAACCACACTATTACCACATTATTACTGAGCTGCAAAGTAAAGTGTTACCCATGATTCTGTGTTGTTTTGTGATATCACTTTTTCTCTCTCTTTGGTAAGACACATTTTTTCGGTGACTTTTTTCATGTTTTTGGCACGTTTGCGGCTGATGCAAGAGCCACTGGTGCAGGCAGAAAAAAACCCAGACGCCAGGTGGTAAATTGCATGGTGGAATTCTTGGCGATAGTTATTTGAACAAGAATCCCATCCAGCTGCATCAACAAATGTGGATAAACAAGCTCAGAGCAGCGCCATTGCATCAACTGTGAACAGAATTTAATATGATTGTGTAGAAATCACATTCATTTGGACAGGTGTGTGGTGAAATCCTGCTTGTAGTGTTGGACTGAATTAGTGATGCTATGGGGCTTTTAAATATTCATCATTTGACATAATTTTTATTCAGATTTTTACATACACCTACAACCGGGAGACAGGAAATAGAATCTTCGAAACAAAATATAATTAATCACATCATCCTGACCTTGGAGAGTGAGAGGAGCTGTCAATCAAACAACAGTCTGTAGGAGCAACACTGCACTAACCTTAAATAAACACGTATTCAAACCAGAATACTTATATAACAACATGGCTGATCGCGCCCACAGTCAGCAAATGCATAATGATATAGACCCTTCAAAATATGTCATATGAATGTTCAAAATTTTAATGGAGGCGACTGGAGCAAAAGGGACAAAACTTTACTAAAAAAAGTGGAATTTGTGGTGAGGGATAGAATAATTCTGAACATACAATGAAAAAACTATTGTGGTCATCAACATTTCTGTAAGGACTTGTCCAGTAAAACCTAAAATATGG
>JAVQKG010366325.1:0-17302 GCA_036025885.1 Hypseleotris bucephala | reverse complement strand
TAAAGTCTTTTTTTTTTTTTTTTGGACAGCTTTGTCTCTTTTAAACTAGGTTATTAACTAGGAACAAAGAAAATGTCCAATCTACTCCTTAGATTCTTTATATATTTATTTTATATCATCACATTTAAATGCATTTTTCTCACATCCAAATATCTCCAGTTAAATGGCAACCAAAAAGACCAAATCATCTAATCTTGTACTTAATCTTTTGGAAACTTTTTGAGTAACATGCTGTTGCAGATAGGGTGTGATGAATATTTTTTCATCTAAGAAAATTTTATATTAAGAGGAGTTTTGAGCCTTACGGATAAGCATTAGAACAATTTTTTTGAACAAGTACAAGAGCTACGTTTTGTGTTTTGGTGATCACAACTAAGAACCAAGATGACTGACTTCTATTAGCTTTTGGCCTACGGTGGGGTCATAGTCAATTTTAATTTTGAAGGGAGGCCACTGAGTCATTTTTGAAAAATATATTTTTCTGGACTTCATGTAAATTACATTTTGGGGCGTGTTTAGTACCTTAAAAATGTAAAGGAGAATAATCAGTAGGAAAAGAGCTCTAATACAAGTGAACCTCCAGTGTTCCAGGGTCTGTCACACCCCCAGGCTGAAGCACAGGCCTGAAGACACTTCCATATGGTTCTTATGGCTGCAATAGTGAACATTAGCGGCTTCAGTTTTTATCGTCATTATTTCATATGAGCATATAGCAAAACAATCAACAACCTATCAGCCCTACAGTAGAAGACCACACATCTGGACACTTTATCAGGTACAAGTTCAACCTGTTAATGGCCTTTGTCCGGTCAGTGTATTTACTGAAGATACTTGACCAGACATGGCTCCTAGTTGATTTGAACCTGCTGGAAGACCAGTGCTATTTGTGAGAGACTGAAACGTAGATGAAGTCAGGAGGGGGTCATCAAGCCATGCACATGTTTTCTAAAGGTTAAGATGTGCTTTATTTTCTGTGTAGGAAATATGATCTCTGCATTTGAGCGATCCTTTAAAGCTGCTAGGCCTGTCTTTTAAGTATGTCCCTAGTTGAAGGATTATGAGCCCATTGTTCGTGTGTGGCGTGACAGTAATACACAGTATACATCTGCAAACTTCGGAGCATATCTCATTATTGACATACAGGTTAAAGAGAAGAGGACCTAGTCAAGTTCCTTGGGGAACTCCTGTTTTGTTTTTTGGAAGAGGATGGACTCTTCACTAAATATAATAATTGGATAACATTATTTTGAAGTAACAGTACTCTAACCTGAGTAAAATTAGTGACATCTCTGATTTGTGATTTAAAGTACAAAGACTGACTTATTATTGCCTAGAATGATGGTGAAGATTTTCAATCATCCAGGTGAATTTTATTCTGAAACCTAGTCCAGATGCCCTTTTCAACCTTCCAATATTGTGCAGAATGGTTACAGTGGTTCAAGTATTGATGTTGTTGATGTTGACTGCAGGACTGGTTTTGCATAGACCTCTTTGTTTAACAGTGAAACTGTGTGCAGCACACACACCAAACTCACATAAACCACTCACAATCCTCCCATTAAAGTGTATTTATTTACTGCTTATGTAAAGTTGTGCTGTACAAGGGCTGTAACAAAATGGTGATGGTGCTGATCCTGTGTTAGTCCGGTAGAGGAGATGATATGTAAACACACAAAGAACCTATGGAAGCTCTGACACAGACGCAGACCACAGCACTGCAACAATATGAGCCCTTTGAGACAACTGTTAACATGGTCCATCTGAGCTCTCAACACTGCCCCCTCTCTGTGTGGAGGTCAGGTCCTGAACAGACGTCAGGGAGGAGAGGGGTGGGCTTTGCTTATGGGGCTTGAGTCTGTAACAAAAAAGCTTCCATAGATGATTTTTAGTTGAACACAACATGGCCCTCATCATGTATTTGTACAAAATGTAAACATTCCTTAACTTGATGAGATCCAGTCACATGACCACACTCTGAGGTCACATGACTACACAATGAGTCACATGACCACATGGCGAGGTCACATGACCACACTCTGTGACACTGATGACACATACTGCACATGGATGAGTGTTAGTGTTACAGCAGTCCTGTAGGCTCTCAAATGTCCCAAACTTCAGTAATAATGCATCCTCTTATAGAGCTGAACATCTCCCACACAATCCTGGTCTCCTCAATAAATACAGATTTAAATAAGACACAAATCAAGTTCAATAAATAAATTAAATAAATAGAGGTATGTACAATAAACAAATGCAGAACACTAGAAAGTAAAACACTAAAACCATGCACAGTCCCACGCGGTCCAAGCTGCGGTCCATGTCCCCGCCGCGGGCCGAGAGTCTGGTGAACGCATGAATGCACTGCTGCTGTTTGGCACTGACTAATACTGGCCCCGCGGCGCACAGGCTCACCACATAAATGAGCCATACGCCACATGTGACACAGGGCATGGTCTCACTCATACAACCATACCACCATCTCACATCCAGACATTCGTATGAGCAGAGGTCTGACCAGCTCACTCAAAGAGATGGCTAAATCTGTTTGCACTTCACTTATAGCATTATTTATGATTCTTCATAAACACCATTATTAAAAAACAAAAAGAAACAATTCATAATCTTGTAAACCAAATATTTTAAATCACTGGCCCAGCAACAAAAAGATGAATAAGTAACTTTTGAGATCAGTTGTTCTCTACTACAATGCAGCGCCCGGGGACCCATGTCCAGATGGTGAGCCAGGATCTTGATTTGAATATACCTGGAGCTGCTTTTGATGGAGAAGACTGGAGTACCTGGAGGAGTATTAGGGCGTCAGTGACTCAACGATGAATAAATAATGCAATCAAGAGCAAGAATTTGAGTGAGTTTGACCAGGGTCAGATTGGTTCTGAAGGGGCTGAAGTGAACGCTGGTTCTCATAAACAGGTGTTTGTTACATGGGGCTGCGCATTAGGCACATCACTGAACATAACACAACATTATGTCCACCAGTATTAGGCAGGTGGACACAATGTTGTTATGCACTGTACATACCCAGGTCTACCTCACTGCTCTGATCTCACACTCCACGCCTGGGCCAAAATGGAAAAACTCTAAAGAAAAGGTGTCTCCTCAGATGAGGTCCCACACCTACATGACCAAACTTAACTCACGGTCACATGACCACACCCTTTGGTCACTTGACCTCACTCAGCATTCAAAATAAAATCAGATAAAATACAAACCTAGACCGTGTTCAGAAACTGAACAACAATAAATAATTCTGGTGATGGAAGGTGAAAGCATTCCTCTTCAGAGCGCTTCTCTTCACAAAGACACAAGCACAGCGAACAGCACTTACACACGGCTGGAAATCAAAAAGCAGAGCCAATACTGAGAGCGATGTAAACATGAGCGATCCAGCGTCTCCTGATCCAACATGTTCCCATGTCCCATGTCCCACGAATGGAGCTGGTCTGACACTTCATGTGGAGGGTAAAGAAGCGCAGTACTGTATATTACTACTGTATCTTACACTTGGGACTGTGTTAGTAGAAGATTCTGTACACATGTGAATGACTTCTCTGTACACCACTTCCTTTACAGTAAGCTCCAGTCCCCACAGCTGCTGTCCAAACTGTCCCTGTCCCGCTCTGAGACAAGACGTCCCAAAGCTCCCCTTTGCTTCGCGCCGCCCGGACTCCCCCGGTCGGCGTGTGCCCCTCTGCTGGTCAGGGTGTGTAATGGCGCGAGGAGGAAGACGGAGGCGGGGGAAGGGCTTAAGAGTTTCAGAGGATGGATGGTGGGGGTGAGGTCCTACTCGATGACCATGCAGTGGGGCAGGTGCTGGGAGTAGTACTTGAAGAGCTCGGCTGTGGCCCCGGGGCAGTTAGTGAGCTCCAACTCTTCCAGGTCCTGCAGCTGGATGAGTCCGGACAGGCCTGTGGTGGTGAGGAGGGGGCAGCCTGGACCGGGACAAAAGACAAGCAGGGGTCAATAACAAAGTACAAAGATTTAAAAATATGGTGAATGGATCACTTCTAATAGCTGTATTATAAATAGATTAGATTTTTTTAAAGAGATTATATTGGCACTATAACTGGTGTGGCAAGCCATCTCTGTTGCAATCAATGTTTTGATTGTGTGTGTAGTTATTCATTGCTCCTCTGTTTTATTTTAGATAGACATAATTACAAGTTCCATTAAATATCAATATCAAGATATTTTCTAAGGCAGTATATATATAAAATTTTATATAGTGACAGTGACAGGCCTAACCATGTTGCTGTAGAAGAGCGGAGTAAAAGTCCTACCTGCGAGTGACAGGAGGCGTAGACTTCTCATTCCAAAGAGATGCTGCAGTCCGAAGTCCTGCACCTGTCAACACACAGTCAGACTGGTCACACACTATTGTCTTAAGGCTCACAGTACATTCAATGACAACACAAACCACTGCTGTTTTTACTGATTCTTTTGTCGTTGTTCTCTAAAAATGTAGTGAAAAAGTGGCTCCTGTGCTATTATATATATATTTGTTCTTTATATTCTTCCACAGCTCCTGTTTTGCTGAAATCTTTGACTAGCACATATTGGCCCCGATTTGTTGTTTAACATACCACAAAAGTTGGTGTTCAAAACACATGGAAGTATTAATGCTCTGATGCTCTGAAAACATTTCATGGATAAATTTACATACAAAATGAAAGTACAAATTAGCCTTTAGTGGAGACCTTACCTGGCAGCACCAGCGCAGGTACAGGGAGCGCAGGGACGACATGGTGGACAGGTACCCCAGGCCTGTGTCTGTGATCCGCACACACCTGACACCACAGAAGAAAAACTGTTTAACTTTTTATGAAGTAATATATGTATTTTTGGCCTTTTTGGCTGTATTCACAGGACAATAGATCGACCGGAAACCAAGAGGTGAGCACTGTAGGCTCTGAATATGAGCCACACGCTCTACTGACTGAGCTAGACCACAGCCCGTAAATGCAATTATCTTGAGTATGTGTCTCTTCTGATTTTATTACTGAGCAAAATGGTAGAGTTAGAGTGACCAGATGTCCCAATTGGTCCCATTTAAAGATAATTTTTGTCCCATATTTCTGGCTTTCATTTCAGTTCTCAATGGACTTGGGTGGGACATGTCCTTCTTAAAGATCCTGAAAAAATAACACATGGCGTCTTCTCCACAATAAGGCAAAGGACACACAACAGGAGTAACTTGCTGCCCTATGCATCACTGGTACAATGGGCAGTAAGTAAGTTGTCCCACATTTGGTTTGTTATGATCTGGTCCATTGATGCTCAAACATGGCGTCAGGATCCAAAAGTGGGTCATCTCATCTGACATTTTTGTTGGGTCACCAAGTTCAAGTTGTTCAAGAATTTGTTTTTGTATGTTCAAAAGCATAATCAAACTGACAATAAAAGGAACAACAACTTAAAAAAATACAATAAAATAAGAAGAAAAACATACATTAAAATGTATTGGAAAAAACCTATAACAAAAAATTACCTAGCAGCACTAAACCTAACTTAAACATTGGGTTTATAAACGTAAAAAGATATATGGGTACCCCTTGAAAAGCACTGATCTGGTCTATTGGAGAAGATGCCAGTGTGTTTCTTTTTTAGCTAGAGGAAAAATAATGAGGCTCAGCATATTAAGACATTATAATTGTGTTTCTATGTTATAAATCTACAGTAGTTCATCAAAAGTCAGAGTGCATTACTGAATTTTCTGTATAACAATCAAATTCATCAATGTTAAAATTTTGAACAAACACTAGACTAAAAACCTAGGGGAAACACTGGATGCCTTTTTTATATTGTCGTCTGTATGAAATAGGAGCGTAACAATAAGATCTAAATGAGTTGTAAATGCAGACACTGACCGGTCCAGCACCAGCTCCTCCAGCTTGTGCAGGTCACAGGCGATGTACTCCAGGGCCATGTCTGTGATCCGGGGGCACCAGGAAAGGTCCAGGCTGCGGAGCTTACGGAGGTTCTCTGCCACCAGCTCCACCCCGTCATCGGTGATCTTCGAGCAGCCCGACAGGCTCAGGGCGGTCAGGTTCGGCAGGCTGTGCACCATGTTGACCACCCCATGGTTAGTGATCTCCCAGCATGAGTGGAGTCGCAGGGTGTGGGTGGTGTAGCCCTGTGTGACCAGATATACACAACCATATGAGTAACATGCATCAGGATCTACAGACAGCTGAACTAAACACTACACTAACAACTAGACAATACTACGTTTTTGTCTCACAATTATTATGGCGATAATAATTACGATTAACAATAATATCCCAATAATTAAAAAACAATACGTACAAGTTTAAAAAGTCCCTAAAGTGCTGGTTTAGAATCCCAACAGTACATTTTATACATTGTATGCTGATTCTAATATCACTTGAACTCTGGGGGCTACTTACTTAATACAATAAATTATCTGTTAGTGATGCGCGGGTTGGCTTTTTTTATGACCCGACCCACCTGACCCATTTAAAAATCCAAACCGACCCAAACCCCTTAATGGGCTTAAGATTTTCTAATCCGACCTGAACCAAACCCGATGCTTTGAAACTATCTGGCGCGTAAAAACATTGCTTCTTTATGTTCCACTATGGCAGGCATCGGAATAAAAACGTGCAGTACACGTCCACGCTGTTTGTGAAAGAGGAAATAGTAGCGCGTATCTATACCGTTGTCATGACAGCAGTATGATGACTTCAGGTACGCTTGGAAATTTGATTATTGTGGTGTGATAGACAACCAGACAATCAAAACTTGACATGTAAACTGAGGGCGCTTTTGAACCCAACGCACCCGCAACCCGAGAATTTATCTTTATCAGCTCATCCGACCCAACCGAACCCGCGGGTTGACCGCGAGTCCTGCGGGTTATGGGTCAACCCGCGCATCACTATTATCTGTTCACAGTAAGATATAAAGTGCATTGAGGTGCAAGTAAATGACGATTATCACAATGTTAAAAAATAGCCACGTTAAATTAATTGTCAGTGTTTTTATTGCGATAAATGATATTATGGTATAGTATTATGATAAACCTTTTGACTGGTGGGTGACTGGAGCCTAACTATCTTTTCTGTTCACTGTGACTAGTATCGTTGTAACGTTATTAGGCAAATTTAATGGTTCAATAAATCCTTATTGTTTTACCTATTATTATGGATTTATGATAATGAGAGTAAGTTCTGAATCAGTTAAGCATTTTAAGCATAACTGGATAAAATCAGGCCATGTTCTCTGATGACATTAGTACCGTGAGTGAAGGCCTACCTGCTTGGCTGTGAAGTACGCCATTGCGGTGTCAGTGACGTGGTAGGCCTGCAGGCTGAGCTCGGACAGGTTGGGCAGGAGCTGAGAGATGGCGGCAATAGCGTCGTCGGCCACATTGATACAGTCACTGACGCTGAGAGAGGTGAGGCGGGCGTTCAGACTGGACCATAGACCCGCCTCCGTGAAGTCATTACAACCAGAGAGCTCCAAATGCATCAGGCCCTGCATCTGCTCCAGCATTACCTACAATACACACACATCAGGATGGTTACACAATACACATGACATTGAGAATAACACTTAAAGATACAGTTGGCAACAGTGGGAACCATGTGGGGCTGAAACAATTAATTGGATTATTTGTGATTAATCGATTACTGAAATAATCTACATCTAATTTAGTAATAGAATAATCAATTAACTGGAGTATACAGACTCTAAAACATGACATTTACTGAGAGAACAACCCACACAGAGCAGTAATTAGGCCAATACAGTACAAAACATATATAAATTTTGCATTTAAGATGAAAAACCTAATTCATCGATTAATCGTAAAAATAGTGAACAGATTAATCGATCAGAAAAATAATTGTTAGCTGCAGCCCTAGAACCATGGGAACAACCACAATAACGGTCACTACCGCTCAGTCAGAGGGGGAAAACAAACCATTCACTACAATGGAGAAGAGCTGCAAAATAGCTCATCAAATACTGCAGCAAATACAAACTTACTGATATATCATTTACATAATAAAGAACCGGACCTAAACAGGCCAACAAAGTGATCCAGCGACCCAAAATTAGCTAAATAAATACACAAATTAGCAATTGTTAGCTGCCTTTTACATGCTAATATAATGAGAGGAAAGGTTTGTTATCCCCCACGCCAGAGACCACGCCCCCAAATTCAAAGTTCTGCCAGCTGTATCTATAGACCCTTCAAACTGTTATGCTGTTATGTGGAATGTTCAAAAAATAAACTAATTTAAAAAGACTAGAAGCAAAGTTGAGGTAAATTTTAGAAAAAAGTTGGGTTCGTGGTGAGGAATAGAATAGTTCTCAACATACAATAAAAAAAATGATTGTGGTCAACATTTTTGTGAGAAAATTCATGCCTGGGTAAAACAATTAACCCACATAGCCTATGAATTAATGTGGTTGCATGATTTGTGGTGGTTGGAGGGGCCCTTGATGCAGACTGGCAGCCACACCTCTGTCAGTGTACCCTAGGCCAGCTGTGGCTACACAAATACATTACCAGTGTGACTGTGCAATTCTAAAATGCATGCATTATTATCATTCATAAAACCTTTAACTACAACTTCAATATACATCCAATCCCATGTTAAGAATCTTTTTCTTTACTTTCTTTTTACAAATATGAATACTGACATTGTTACAGTAAAATGATGGTGAAGAGCAGAGAATAAATGAATGAAATGTATCAATGATCTTCCCAGCTTCACACCTCTGTAGCCATTTTTAGTGGCAATACCTACATGCAGTCACTATAAGACTTCACATCTCAATCCCACTGTACAACATCTCATCATTCTGTCTTATTCATATTGTAATGCCCCGTACTCACAGGTAAGAAGCCAGCCGACTCAGATCTCTTTTGACTTGGTTTATTAACAGGCTTGAAAGAACAAGAGCTGCTGTTTAGCCACAACTCACACTCAACTAACTTTATTATTTAGGCATTCACAACACAACACCCAACTTAGTCCCACTGCCCAAAGTCTCTTGAGATGGCATCTCATTCTTTAAAATAAAAAAAAATGTGAATAAGCATAGATTTTTATATAAAACAACATCTACTTTACATTATTCCTAATAGATTCTAGTTCTTGATAGATAATATAAAGGATTAATGATTAATTGATTAATGAATAAAAATAACAGTCTGACCCTGTTCTGTGATATAAAGTAGGAGTAATCTGTCATATTTATTATTTGTCCAAGTTCCGCCCCTGTCGCTTAGACCACTGTGCATTTTTAACTAAACGCCGATTGCTGCTAAGCCGGAGACCATTAGAGATATGAAGTTTATCTAGGACCTGCTCAAAGTTGGAGGGATCTTTGTGTTATAAAGAGATTATTTAAAACCAAAGCAAGGACAGGTAAGAGTCTGAATTCAGTATAACGTGAATAATGCAGTGGGAAGATTTGTATTAGCAAAAAAAAATAAAATAAAAATCTAGCCCAATCAATGTTGCATCTTGGCAAGTGTCAGCACGGCTATTTGACATGATCTAAACAAAAAAATCAGTTACTATTACATCCATCTTACAACTGACTCGTATAAAAAGTAAATAAAGAGGCGTGATTTCATAGGTATGTTGCGGAAGCAAGGGGAGGGAACTATAGATGTAAATAGGGCAATTTGGCCACAAACTCAAATTTCTTCTTTAAGGCACCACTATCTTTACTGTACAATCACTTAACTCACCTACAAGTGTATTTATTTTTCATTATATTTGCAAATTATCTGTACTGTATCTCCTTTGTTCTCGGGCTGTGGTACAGGTACCACTGGTGGTAAGTGGACTCTCTCTGGTGGTACTTGGAAATGGTTTTAATCAGCTTAGACCTAGTTTTGTGCTGTGTTTGTGTTAGCACAGCCACAACTGTGGTTCAAAACTGGTTCAGAACTGGATTAGTTGCTGGTTATGTTTACTCTTGTTTGGACATGATTTAGACCTGGTTTAGGGTGGTTAATGTTAGCAGACAGACACATAGTAAATATTTTCTTTGGTGGTACTTGGTGTTGTTTCTATAAAAAAAAGGCAAGCTCAGACTACTGCTTGTCATTCTGATACTTCCTGGTTTGTGTGAGACCGTGACAGAGGGTTGAGAAGGAGAGGGAGGGGAAAGATGAACAATTTGAACTTTTAAACATAGATTTATGTCTTTTTTTCTGCACAAAATCAAGTACTTGAATAAAAACGAATTTCTTAACTATGGGACATCCACTAGATCAATTTGATCCCAGGAATACCCTAAATGTGTTCCGATGCTGGGATTCCTCTAGATGAAAGAATGGGAATATGGGCAGAAGGAGAGCGAACAGTGGCGCTCCTGCAGCAGCCATCCCAGCGTTCTCCATGGCAACCATCCCCGCTCCCAGAATAGATCGGAGCAGGTTCTCACCACGCTCAGCACAAACCCAGCCTTTAACACACTTACTTACACCTGACTTATGTCTCCACAGTCTACATCCAGTGTTCAAGACATCAGCCATAAAGACAGTAAAGATCTAACAGCAGTCACCTGAAGAAATGATTAGGTTTCATGTAGATGCCATGGGAGATTGACATTTCACTTACTTTCTTGTTTGACTCATGTGATTTAAACGTATAAAACATATATAAACATGATATTTAGTGAGTGAGCAACTATACACACACACACACACACATACAGTATATAAGCATATGTGCATGGCTGTTGGATAAAGATGTGAACATGTAAAGAGTCATCTCACCTCCAGGCCGGCATCTGTGATAGTGGACCTCTTGAGGCTCAAAGAGCGGACTCCCTTCTTAGACAGAGGGTAGTTGTCGATAAACTCACAAATGTCCAGGTCCGACACGCCCACCAGGCAGAAGGACTGGAAGCCCCTCAGAGCGAAGGCTTGCAGGCTCACAAACTCTTTGTCCCCGTTGGGCAGCAGCGTGTACAGCTCCTTTGCGTGCAGGATGGGGGTCACCCCCTCCCAGAACTTGGGCTGGTACAGCACTTTACGCCACGTCTTACAGACCTGTGCCAGCACGCACTTCTCAGCCGTGGTGAAGTACCACAGTAAACGATTCAACAGCTTCTCGTCCAGGACCAGCTGTCTCTCCAGCAGCAGAGGTTTGGGGAGGGTGAGGGGGGGCAGCGGCCTCAGGGAGGGCTTCAGCCCCAGAGGTTTACCCGAGTCCAGGTCTCCGCCCAACAGGGGCGCCCCTGAGTCCAGGTGGTGGTGATGGTGGAAGTGCAGGGACGTGGAGGGCGGGGGCAGGATGGAGGGCACGGACGAGGACTGACACAGCCGGTTCTTGGCGGCTGGCGTGCCCTTGGTGATGCTGGCACTGCCCAGGCCGTTGGGCTGACTCGGGGGTAACTTCACCAGACCATTGCGAGTCACGCAGGTGGACTTGAGCTCGCTGGGACTGGACATGTTCAACACTGTGGACCTGAAACACAGAAACAGTCAGTTAGACTCAGTATATTATATGTTTGATAGAGGGAGGGCACACTGAGCACTACACATGTGTGAACACAAACACCACTTTATTTGACCTTTATTTAACTCTGATTTAACTGAGTTTCTGAACCTTTTTTCAGGGCCTTTTTCAGTATGGCTCCAGTAATGCGCTGGGGTCTCTGAGTGTCTGCATGTCCCCCCTGTGTTCTCTCCACTTTCTCACACCATCCAATAGTATGCACAGATGCAGGGAGTTCCTGTGTGGTGTCTCATATTAGTGTTTACATGGATCTACTACAGACCATAACAAAGTGCTCTCTCTGGATCCTGTCCCTGGTGCACCTGACTCATCCACACCCAACACACTGTCCTCTACAACTCCACAACTGCTCAGTTTAGGCCACGTTTAGAACAGAACAAGGACCATAGTGTAAAATAAAAATAAAAGGAATGTAAGCCAGCTGAAGATGTTTGTGTAAGTCCATCTCATACGGATATGAATATCTTTGCAATATTTAAATGCACATTTTATTTAGCAGAAACGGGTCTTTAATAGTTAAAAAGACTTCAAAATCAAAACCTAACACCAAAGTACGACCATATTCAAGAAATCATAACTCATATTTTACAATTAAATGTATTTAATTACTTACAACACACACATGAGAGAGTACAATCTGATGTCACCTACATCAACATAAATTATTGAATTGGGCCAAACACAAACAGAAACTTTCAAATGTATCTGGGCCATGGGCTTATGATCACTCCACTGTCTTCTACTATAGACTTCTACTGTCCTGTCAAATTTATGCCAGCAGAATAGCTCAAAAACATATAAAATGTTAATTGGTTGGGTCGGGGTGGGCAATATGGTAATTTACTATTTTATAAAGTCAAATTATACATGTTCAAATGTTCATCATATTACTATTTAACTTATTTTCCTATTTTATTAATTCAAAGACTGGCACTATTAAACAACAAACACCCTTGTAATGCAGCCCACAGGTGACCTCAAAGTCCCTTCTGTTGTTATCCTGCACAATAATAACTAAATAATTATCTTTGCCAAAATACAAGGAAAAACAAAGGTAGTGCAGCTTAAAGTGAAACAAGTGTGTCCATAATTGTGCAGCAGGTCTGTGTATATCTACCTGGTGTTGTCGTGTTGTGGTGATATGTGGTGCTCCATGCTCCATCACACACACTCTTATGTAACTCTGATACAGGCTCCACTCAGCCTCCACACAGCAGCATCACCTAGGTCTTCACACCAGCATCTGAACAACGCTGGGACATTCAAATTGGCCCTATAATACTAAGTAGGGGTGGGCAATATGGTAATACAAATTGAATTGTGACATAAAGTTATGAAGATCGAGCTAATCTGGGAAAATTGTTCAATTGTGGTACATTCTTTCATGCTCTGATCTTGTGATTTTTGCTATAATAAAGCCAATGTTCATATTAATAAAAATTGTACATTGATTCATTCAATTTGTAGTAAACATTGTCTTATGTTGCAGTTGTCGTCTATGCAAGGCAGAGAATTCAAAGTCAACTAAAACCGTGATAAAATCTAAATCATAATCTTTGCTTATTAAAAATCGTGAAATTATATTTTTACTACAGTAAATCGCCCAGCTGAGTCTGGGAAGGATGAGGTGGCCAATAATTTTACTAATTTCCAAAGAAACACAAATAAATCAAAATGAAAACGACTCTATGAAGTACAATTTATTCAAAAACTTTTCTGAAGTAAATGAAACTGACTAAAAGTAACTAATAACTTCCCATCTGATATTTGATATTTGTGTTACCTATTTGTTTATATATGACTCAGTGTTAGCTCTGCAACTAACTGGCCAATGTCCAGGCTGTACCCCACCTAATTCCCAAAGTTCAACACAACTACTAAAAGAAATACTGGACAAGACTGAAAAATCCTCCAGCAGTCTTTGTGTTTGAGATTGTTGTAGGCCTTTATTTTTTCATTCATCTTTTTCCTCTAAAAGCAATGATAATGGTAAGTTACAAGCATTTGTAAGTCAATAGTCCACCCAGGACCTTCTGTTTGTGTCTTAAAGTTGTGGTACCCGGTTTTGTGCATTGTGTTTGAAAGTTTGAATGATGTGCTCCCCTTTCCTCTTCTTCTCCTTCTCAAAAATTAAAATACCAACAACCAATCAGAGAGATCCTGTACTGTGGAAGCAATGATTGGCTGAAAACATGTGTCCCTGTGCTCTAAAACAAAAACAAAAAAACCTTGTACAGCCCAAGGTCTCAAAGTCTGCACTTTTGACTGTGTCTTTTTTTACTCAAATACAAAATATCAGGTACTGCAGCTTTATTACTGTGATTTCTTTCTTTTTAAGTTATCCCAAAGGGCATTATCTTTCATTCATTTTCTTCCTTCTTTTACATGTTTCAATGCCAGCCTTTACTGTTACTATCGCCTATTTCAAGCTATTTATATTATCTGTCTGAATAAGGCTCTGAAGCTGAATTTGAAGATCAAGATTAAACTCAGTTGTATGTTTTTGAACTGGACTTGTCCTGTTGTTGAGAGGCCTTAGTTTGGACCAATAGTCTGAGCTGAGAGCCAACTCCAGACCATCCTCAGGCCAGGACCCAGGACCTGCCCGGGCCAGGATCAGCCGTATAGGACCAACACTTGTGAATCTCTCTTGAAAACATCCATTCATCTCCCTGACACTACCAGTCTGCAGTGTGTGGCCCACAGTCCAAGCTCAGACTCCACAGCAACTTCTGCAGCCCCACACGCCACCAGAGTTCACCCGACAACATCCATCATGATCGAAACCACACCAAACAGAACATGGCCCCGAGACGAGACCAGAACCGGACCAACCTCAGAGCGAAACCAGGACTATCCCTCAGATCAGACCAACCTCAGAGCGGGCCATCCTCCCGCCCCAGCCCCGGAGCATGTGGCCCATCCCCGGAGCATGTCCGAAGCTGGAGCAGGTCCAGTCCGGAGCCGGAGCCGCACGCACTGATGCTCAAAAGAAAATCAAAGCGGTTACGTCAGCGGCAGCGCTGGCGTCATGTGTTTGTTAATGAAACTCAGGCCGATGCGGATCCACAGGCCGCGCCGCGCACAAAGAGCGAGCACCACCATCACCGCTCCACTGCGGTGTCCTGCCCTCCTCCAGCCCGCACAAGCCCGCACCAAGCCCCGCTCATAGCAGAGCTCCAGCCCCGCTCTTGACTCATACAGCTTCACACTGCACTTACCTTCACATCAAACCCTCCGGAGCATAGAGCATTAATCCATGATTCTGTTCCTCCCTCGCTGCAGCGGAGAGGCGGCTCCAGCCCATAGACACGAGCTCCGAGAGCAGCACGGCCGAGCCGGATAAATCCACTCAATCCACGGGCTGTGTTTTGTTTTGGGCTAGTCCTTCTCCACAACACACAGCCTATCAGTCTCGTAATTTCTGCTCCGCACGCTCACACGCACGGACGCACGCACACGCACAGCGTAGGCTTCGTGTCATTTAAAGAGATAGCAGCTGGAGCAGCCTGCGTCCTTCTTATGTAACCAGCACTGTGCACTGCAGACCACTGACACAGGAGGCCCAGTCAGCTCAGGGGCCACCGGGGCACGCCCACCAAGGGCCCCTGGTCGCATCTACTGGACATTATGAATCATTCTGCAGACAAAATCGAACTTCACTGCAACAACATCACTATCTCAAAATGAATAAAAGGATTCTAAAACTGAGGTTATAGCATGGTATTACTACTTAAATAAATCTGTTCCATTGTAGGCCAGATACAGAAAAGGCCTATACAGGTCACAATTATTTCACAATGATATTTATACTCCATGTGCTCTGCTATCAGTCAGAGCAAAGGGCATTTTAGTAATAACAATTACCCCAACAGGAATTACAACAACAGAGTGAGCTCCAGAACTAGACCACTGTCAGACTGTATCATAGTTCAAAGACCAGAAGACCAGATCTACACTACATTTATTGATGAGACCGCTACAGTTATCTGCACTGACAACATTTTGGCTCTGACTGAAAATGTGCAGATGTTTTGGTCAGTATTGAATTTATTATTATTTATTATGATTGTTATTAGGGCCTACTTTACAGCTGTCAACATCCCAATATCTAATAGACCATAAAACGCTTATGAACAATAATAAGCGAGTTTGTCCCGTTATGGGCATCACCTCCGACAGGAAGTGACATTACAACTGTGCATCTGTGTGTGTGCATGTGTGTGTGTGTGTGCTGATCCACCCCCACACGCTCTATCTTTCTTTCTTTTCTGGATATGTCTCTTTGTCTGAGTCCAAAGAGGCAGGAACTGGAGAGCATTCTATTTATAGCACTACCCCCCACCCCCACACACACCCCACACACACACACTCACAGACACACACATGCACACACACACACACTCACACACTCTCAGCATCCCCATTATCACCCCCCATGCACACACAACACAGCTCACAAAACACACTCATTACATAAAATGGCATGTGCCGTCCTTTCCCTGCACATATACATTGTGAATAATGCAGTAGGTTTGGGGGAGACTCTTGGATAGGAGGGAGGGTACTTCTAAATCACAATTTGGTGTTTCTCAAATGGTGGTGAGTGGGCCACTGGTGGTACATAGGCACCTAATACTCAGGACTGTGTGTGGGGGATTTGTCTAAGAGGTTCAGAGATTTAGACCTGGTTCTGTCCTGGTTTAGTCCAGGTTTAGTTTTGTCCTTAGTTTTGGTTTATTCCTTGATTGTTTTATATTTATTTGGGAACACATTTTAATAAAGTAAAATTAGCTGTGAATTAGCTGTAAAAAAAACATCAGCTCCCTAACATTATTCCTGATAGATTCTTCATAAATAATGTTCCGACCAATCTGAGAGCTCCTGTCCTGTGGAAGCATGTGATTGGTTGAAAACAAGTGTCTGTGCACTCTAAAACAAAAACCCTTATAATACCACCCATAGGGTCTATTTTTTTTTCTCAGATGACTTCTGGTATGCTGCACTGTTGACTGTGTAATATTTTTGCTCAAAAACAAAGTAAAAATATCAGGTACTGCAGCTTTAATAATTTATTTTAGACCTGGTTTAGTCCTGCTTTAGACCTGGTTTAGTCTTCATTGAAAGTTAATTAAAATGCAACTAATACATGAGCTAATAAGGTGTATGTGAATGGATGAAGCTGCTGATGAGAGGGAGATGACTCAGCCTCCCTGTTGCCATGGAAACTGTCTCTCTGCATCCGGTCTCTAGGCAACAGACCGTCGCCGAGGAAGAAAGCGGACCGCCGACGTTTATGTCAATTTGAAGCAGCGCTGCACAAGACCAAACATGTGATAACTGCTGCATGTTCAATATCGGGATACAACTAGACAGCAAATGTATATCGGCGAAACGCCCCATGCGTCTACGCCCATCCGAATACCAATCACATTCAACCATCAACCACATTCATGAATGAGCAATGCGGGTTTAGTGTCTTGCCCAGGGACACAACGACAATATGCGCTGGGCAGGGATTCAAACCGGCAACCCTCCTGTTGCAGGACGAATGCTTACCTTCTGTGTCACTGCCACCCTGGATGTTTGTCTAAGGATGCTTTTGCCAAATTTTTGTAAATTTCCCTAAAACTACATTCTTCAGTCAGTCCCTAGGTGGCGCTATTGAGGTAACTGCCATCTTATTGGTCAGGTGCGGTCAGAGGCATTGGCTAATGTGATGTTTCAAGTTTGATTCAAATCGGGCAAAGTATGTGCAAGTTAGAGGCTGT